>CAOLHI010004710.1:0-103622 GCA_948474755.1 Ctenosaura bakeri
GCACAATGCTGTGATGTTCTAGCCTTAGAAGAAGCTTCAGGAGAGGTGCAGTATACTTACTTATTTTCACTCTTTAAGTCTATTAGCCCTTTAATGAGTGTGGGTAGGTGTAGCTTAAGTACAAAGTATTGTTATTCAATCAAGCTATTCATTGAATCTCTTTGTGCAATTTCTGACTGAGCCAGACCCCGTAAACATTGGGTTAAAAAGATCCTAATTACCCTGCCCTCTTTGCATTGCTAAAGCAGTGCACAGAGCTAATTTCCCCCACAAGAGACTATTTTGACAGCTTTGGGAATCTCCTTTAAAGGAGCCCTAAACAAGCAGGGTAACACTAGATTTGTCAGCTATTAGCATTCGTGCAGAGTATATTAGATAAGACAAAATGGTCTTACCCGGCATCCAACAGATGAGAAGGGTAATTATGATCTCTCTCCACATTCTTCTTTGTTCTCAGATATTTACAAGACATATAATAGTAGAACCAAGGAACTGCTAGGCTGCTATAGTTACTGAGGTGAGGAACAGCAGTATCTCCACATTATATTGCAAACTGTCTTGGATGTGAGATAATGCACTTCATATTTACAGCTATTCATTCTTCTTCTGGGAGTTTGCTTGCAATTAGATCTTCATCAGCATATTTCCCTTTGTATTGATTGATCTAAGGATGAGATCATATCCTTAAAACATTTGCTGTCTTTTCCTCTTCCTCATTTCTTCTTGATTGAATAAAAAAGGACCAGCTCATTAGTGCCCATTACTGCTGACTCTTCTTTGAGTGTCACTCCAGTGTTGCTCCCCAGGCGATCCTGAGTGCACTATTTCACTCTTTGCAAATGTTGTTAAACTGCATTGATTATGAGAGGATAATATTACACTTCTGGCATTCTGGGAACGTGATTTACTTGACTTGGGAAAATATACAGTGAGACTTGGGGTAGATCCACACTTAGCATTAGCCAACCTGCGAAACATTAGCCCACCTGCGAAACAATGTGAATATTCTGCCTCAGGTAGGCTTGCAGCATTCCATTTTCTCAAATCTGCACATTTGCACATTATGCCAATTATTCTAATGGTACCAATTATGCAAATCCAGCATATTAATTGTTGCTTTTTCCATGTCCTATGTTTCAATATTTGTAGCATTTTTATAGTATCAACTGATCTGATAGAACCAATACAGAGTAGCACTTAAAGTATTGGAAGTGGGAACAAGGAGATCCAAATTCACATCTTTCCTTGGTCATGCAATTTACCATGTGGCCTTGTTTCATTCAGAAAACCTATTTTTCAGGGTTGCTGTGGAGATTAATAGGAGAGGGGAACCATATAAAGTGGACATGTATGTTCATAGTGCAGTACTAATAAAATAACAACAACAGTATAAATATTTTGTCATGCACAGGCACCCCCAATGGCATTCTCATAGGATCACTGCAATTTTTTTTACCATCATTTCTTTGGTTTTGTTTTTTCACTAATGGTAAAGCACTACAGACCCATGGAAATGCAAAAGTATCCCCTGAATATGAGTGCCATCTGATTTACAGGGCAAAGTAAAGTAAAGTAAAGACAAAAAATAGTTACTGAAGAGGAAAAGCATTGTGTGATATCCTGTAGGGATCAGAGCACATACTTTATTATAACTAGAAAACAGTCTAGCTTAACTTTCTTTGATTTTCCATCACAATTTATATGCTAATCAGTCCATGTTCACTAAGACATCTGTACTCCCACTCAATTGTTGTTTGTTGATGCCAGTTTAGATAATGAAAAGTGTTTGCACTTTTAAAATCTCTGTTCCTGCTTACCTCATTAACTATGGCCAAATCTGCAACAGGGATCCGTCTCATCTCCAGTGTGGATTCTTCTTGTTCCAGTTTGGCTCCATATGTTACTCTGATGGAAAAACCCTATCCCAGGGTCTACAATTTTGATATTAAATATAACTCCGTGTGCCTGAGAGGTCGCCCAGATGAGCACATAGGCAGACATGGTCGAATGACCAAAAACCAGGTCAGGCCAGTAAAATCTCCAGTCACGTAGCCCCAGGAGACCCCAAGATGTGTAAACCCACAATAAACAAAGAGTCCTCAGCCCCTAGACACCAACTTGAGGGGATTAGCATGTCTGCCCCAAGTTGAGCAAATATTCCATCAGGCGAGGACCATTTACATGAAGTCACACCACAAACTAACACAGCTGAAGATCCTGAGACTTTGGCAACACCTTGCAATCCCATCACACAAAGGAAATTATCATGGTGGAGCTTCATTATCGCTCCAACACCCATTGTTCTCCCTGGGAAAGGATTAGTCCTCCAGGTACTTTTTCCCCTACAAATAGTTCCAGCTTTTGAGTGTTGAGTTCGTTGAGTAATCCCCTCAGCCCTCTTTGTGCTGAGTCTCATCTCTCCACTGTCTTCCCGGACCACGGACTTCAGGACAATGTGCAGTATTACCCCAGCTACATCTCTTCAATACTCCCCTGTCCATTTGCCTGTTTTGCTTCTAAATAGGTCTTGAGGGAGTGTGTGTGTGGTTGCGTTGGTGTGTGAGACTTTCATTCAATAAAGTCATTTATTGGACATATTTCTTTGGTTTTTGGCTTGGCTTGACCCTGTAAAAACTGGGTAAAAAGACCCCATTAGGTTACCCTGCCTCTCGCATTGCTATTGCTCGTCCTCTGGCTAATTTCCATTCCCCATCACGTGGAGCACATTAAGGTGTCCCCCAGGGGACCCCAGAAATTAGGGTAACACGTATGTGTCCTTTTTAATCCAACTTAAATTAGGGAAAACAATGGACATAAGTTAAGATGGGTTAAGTGGGAATATCCACTGCAGTCATGTGTTGGCTGACTGGATTATTCTCATCCACACAACAGTCAAACTCACAAGAGCTGTGTTTTCTTCCCTTCCCCAGTGTGTGGGCACATTTACATATCAGAAAGCAGTGAGGACTGGTGACACCCAATAAAAGGAACGTAGAAAAGAGACAAAGTCTCAGGGTGTTAAAAAAATGATTTATATAGACAAATAAAGATAAATTATATATAGGAAAAGACAAATTAAATATGTGAGAAACATCTAAAAATCCATATAGGGGAACACCTTAGTAATATCAGGAAGATTAGGTGGCTCTCTGATTGAGCATTTTCTGGAGCACCACCACTCTTTTAAAGATCTGTGCTTTTGGGTGCTTGAAAAGCTTTTTTCCCAAAATGAGAGAACCATGCTGAAAAAAGAAATAGACTTGACTGTTCAGACTTGGCACGTTAGTTCCCCACAGTCTAAATGGAGACCTAGAGTACACTCATATACTTTAAAACTCAAGTTTTCACATATCTCTGACTTGCCATCTGCTGAAGAATTGTTATGACAAGGATGTCCTTAGTACAAGTTGAAAAAATAATGTAAGACTATTTGTAATGCTTTGCCTCCTACTTCTCAAACTATCAGTTGCCACAGGTAAGGTCAGAAACACTCTTTTTGGAATCCCTGCAGGTGGTTTTAAAGTTGAATTGTAAGTTATATTTTGTCTTTGTATAAGTCTATCTAGGTTACTGAGTGGTTTTAAAATTGAGACAATTTATATGCGTTTTTATGTAAGATATATGTACCTGTAATTGATCTCGCAAACTTTAACTTGTATCCTGTTATAATTTTTGTTCTGCATTGTCCCTTTTCTTTCAGCTTTTATCAGCCCCTGAAAAAGGCCATTAAATATTATCAGGCTGAAATGCTTTGGGCTAATGGAAGCATTAAAGTTGCATATCCACAGGGGCTCCCAAAAAAGATCACATGGTTCACTTTGCAGCCTGTGTTTTGTTTTCCTGCAGTGTCTGTGCACATTCGTAGATCTTCACCTGTGCTCACCTGCTTGGCACTGCTGCTGCTGTTCACCATTAGCATCTCTGGCACTGCCCACACAAAAGTATGTAGAGAATTGCAGCCTTAAAGCACAATCCTATGCATGCTTAAGTAAATCCAACTGAGCTCAATGGGGCTTACTCCCAGGAAAGTGGGTACAGAAATGAAATATTATGGTGCAGTCTTCTATTGCTCTGCTTAGAAGTAAGTCCCACTGTTTTCAATAGTGCTTGTGCCAGGAAAGTGGCTTGTGGTGCTTGCTCCAAGAGACATGCCCTCCCTCCCCCTCCCCACTCTAAAGGACATCTGTCATTCCTGCAAACTTGGGTGCCAAATAATACTTAAAGCCAAGTTAAAGGCAAGTAAAGATGACTGGATTTACAGTCTCTGAGTTATCAATGCATGTAGCATATTATATTCAGAGCTTTGTACACGTCTGGACTGCAAAGAAAAATAACTGTGCTAGAAAATTTTGGAAATGTGATGAGAAAGAGGGATCTTTTTTTCATATGTGGTAGACCTGTAAAATAGCAAAAAAGTTTTGGAAAGAAATACATGATGAAATTCAAAGAATGTATGGTTTTAACTTTGAAATGAAGCCAGAACTTTGTTTGTTGAATATGTTAGGGCAACAAAGAGAAATAAGATCTCATCAAAAGACACTGTTATATATAATAACTGCAGCAAGATTGACTTATGCTCAACATTGGAAAGAAGGAAAATATATTGATATAAGAGAATGGAAATTCGAAGTTCTGGATATGGAAGTGACAGAAAAGCTAACTTTTTCACTTAAAAATAAGCCAGTCCAGGGCTTTGAAAGAGAATGGTGAGAGGTATTGAATTGGATAAATGAATGAAATAGGGGGAAAGAAAGAAAGGCTGTGAGAAAGGAGGAAGACAAAATGAGGTGGAAAAAGTTAAATTGTAAATAGTTACATATAAGCTAAAAGTGATAGTATACGATTGTTATAAAGTGGAGATAATGTATGGAACGGAATGTTTATATGGAATGAAATGTTAAACTCAGATTCAACTGGGAAAATTGATGTCTGAAAGTGGAGAGGAGTTTTTTCATTGTTTTTTCATTAAAATTTTTAATAAATAAAAATTAATTTTTTTAAAAAATAACTGTGCTAAACTTTCACAAGCGGTTCTGACAGAAATGGATGCAACAAGGTGACCCTTCTCCTGACAGGACCCTTCCCCCTACTCCTTGCATTCCCCTATAGTCCCAATCTAGGCTATAAGACACATGGTAAAAAAGAAAGAGGTCTCATTAGTACTTGGAAGGGGGACCACCTGGGAATGATAGGTGTTGCAGGCTATATTTCAGAGGAAGTAAATGGCAAACCACCTCTGAGTATTTGTTGCTTAAGAAAACCTACAAAATTCATGGGGTTGTTACCATGAGAATTTGGGGGTCCCGTGAGGGGTGCCCGGGTTGCCAATTAAAATACCAAATTTGGGGAAAATTAGCCAGAACACTGTTTGGTTAGCAAGAGGCAGGGTAACGTCGCAAGATCTTTTAACCTTATGTATACAGCGGTGGGTCAGAGAGCAGCTAGACAAGGTTTTTCCAAACAATAAACAGTTCTTTATTAAAGGCAAAGACACGAAAGACAGAACATAAACTAACTAACTTGGAAAAAGAAATGGAGGTTTACAAGGGAAGGCAATACGACCTGTCTCATAGTCCTGGGGAGAAGAGGGGTTCCGGGGAAGAAAGCTCAGCGTGGGGCTCTGAGGGGAGTCCTTTAGACGGCTGGCAGCAAGGTGGGATGGCAGCCCAAAGTGATCCGAAGATCGGCCAAAAGTTAGGGGTTTTTATAGGGAAGATTGTGCCTTTCGGTTATGGCAGTCCCAGGGAGAACAAAAGGGGTTTTGGTGCTGGACAAAAGGATTTGGTGAGGTCAGGTTTAACATGATGGGATTTGCATGTAAAGACAAAGCTTTTGGCAGAGACATTGATGGCCCAACATAAAAAGTAACTTGACTGAAAGTCATGTGGCTATTGTGCAGTTTGCGGTGGGAAGTTCCCTGAAGCTGCAGGCGAGGTTTGGGTTGCTGGCTACAAAGAGAAATGGAATGTAAAACCATTAACGGCCGCTCTCTGTCCATGCTTATTCGGAGAACTTGCAAACACGTGAGATGAGGTAACTGCGAGCCAGTCCAGCTAAGGCCAAATTAAATGATATCAAAATGATATCTGGGTGTCCTCACAGGGGATGCCATATCGGAAGTAACAGGGTCATCCTAAGCCAACAGGTGCCTTGAAGACATGCACACACATTCTGATTCTTCCAAAACCACAGACTAAAACTGAAGTTTTAATAACTCATCTTAAAGCCCTCAGGCATATAAAAGGCTTGATTTCCAAATCCATTGGGAAGAACATTGTGTGCTGCAGTGGGACTGAGAGGCAAGACTGCATTATTTTCCCTGTGTAAATTCAGCTTGAATCATCTCACTCTTACCATGAGCGTAAACATCTGCCAAGTGAAACAACATTCCATGCGTCTGCAGTCCACAAAAGCTTAGGTCAAATCAAATACGCTAGTCTTTATGGGTAGACACTGTTGGGTAGATGAGGTTAATTACTAAATATTTTGGTTTTGCTGCAAAAGATTGACACAATTACCTCACTGAAAACATTGAAGGGTATTTATTTGTGTAAGAAAAAGAAAACCACAAAACAAGTACCAGTCTAATATGACAGGCATATTCTGTCCTGAGCGCCACTCTTGTACACAGGAGGAATGTAGCTGTGGGATGGGAGGAATGAGGGCACTGCCCTTCCCAGATAAGGACTCTGTCCTGTAAATGGAATTTTACTTTAGTCCCCAAATTTCTAACACTCCAATAACTTTAAATGTCAGTTGAGCCTTTAGAAACAGAGCTGAAGCAATGAAAAGAGGCAAGCAAAGTTATCATAGAAATGCAAACACAGGAAATATAAGGATTCTGGGGGGAACAATTTTCATTGTCTCATTGTCTGCAGTGCTAGAAATTTAAGAATTTAGGGAAAATTTCATCAGGGGACAGAATTTTTAATTTGGAAGAGCAATGCTTTCATTTTGGCCCCTTGTAGCTACATCGTGCTTCTACTTCTGCTTGATATAAAAATTTTCTTCATCCTTATCCTTGTAGCTGATTTTATGTTTCCCTGACAGGAGTAAATGAAATTCTCAACAAATGGTATACAATAAATGATTATCCTAATAAATTATAGGAGGAAATTGTATTCTTTAAAAAAAATGCAAACATATAAGGTGCCAATGGACATTTATTTAGATTTAGGTTCCATTTAACCTAGTACGACATATACCACACTCCCAAGAGAAATAAGTGTAGAGCTGTCCTTTATCATTGTCTGAATTCATTTTTCCCCATCTGAAGATTCATATCAAGCATATAAACTTCTCTCTCTCCTCTCCTCTTGCCTTATCTCAGTTCCTCCTTTCTCCAGAATAGCACAATGTGGTGG
Source organism: Ctenosaura bakeri (assembly GCA_948474755.1). NCBI lineage: Eukaryota > Metazoa > Chordata > Lepidosauria > Squamata > Iguanidae > Ctenosaura > Ctenosaura bakeri. The sequence continues at coordinate 7,365 of CAOLHI010004710.1, forward strand.
CCACCTCAGGGAGCAGAGCACCCGGAACAATCAATTGCACTCTTCTCATTCTCATTGAGAACCTCCTCTGCTGCTGCTCCCTTGCTTCCTTTGGTGTATTTTGACCTGCCCTCCACCCATTCTTCCTCCTCCATGGACTCACTCTCTGCCTCTGCCATGCCCTCCTTTCTCTTCTCTTGCTGCGGCATCACCTACTCCCTTCCTTCATCTTGTGACTCCAGATCTCCCTCCCTTGCACTCTGTTTCTTGCTTCTCTTGCCCTTGCAGCCTGCCACCACACCACACCTTTCACTATTTCTTCCTTCCCTTCCCATCCATCACTTTCTCTGGCACCATTACAATGGTTTTCTCTCATTTGCTTCTTGACTCTGCCACACGTGGTGGTTACTCTCTCTTCCTTTCTGCACCTTCCCTCACTTCACCTTGTACCCAAATGTCAGGGGCCAGCTTGTTTTTCTCAAAATGTTCCTACACATTTTGCCCTACATCTTGACTCCTAAAAGGGCTAGAGATTTACTTTTTAAAAAATAAAAGTTTGGAGTCCATGCCAGATGTTGGTCCAAATCGACTTTGGGTGGCATGTCTGGAGCCTAGGTAAAACCCAACCAATGAAATGGCAACCCTAGCTTTACATGAAAGAGCATGAGGGTAAGGTAATGACACACTCATATTCACACCAGGAGGGCCCTCAAAAGGGCAAAGGTTACAACTGGAAAGCTCTTTGGAGTAGCCACCACACTCAACATCTTGCTCTGCGTGCTCCTCAGAGTGAGGCATCTGCAGACTCTTGGGATACCTCCACCAGGTCTCAGATGCTGTTGGCAGTGGCACAGATGATCTCTATGTGAGCACTCTGTGTGATCGCTGCCTCACTCGGTGGAAGGACATCTTAGACCAAGGCATTTGGAACTGGACCACGGAAAGAGGACAAGGAAGAAGAGGAGGAGGGGGAACAGTGGGTGGTGAGGGGGGAAGGAGATAGGAGTACAAGTGTCACTCCATCCCACATTCTATCTCAGGTATAAGGAATCCTGATTGCACCCAATCTACACTATCCACAGATTCACATTTTGTCCCCATTAATTATCATAAATGTCCTCAAAGAATCCTGAGAATTATAGAGTGGTGTTGCAAATTTTACTCCTGATCTCTGACCTCCTTCACTTTCTATGGTTCCTGGGAAATAATGTGTATTGATTATTTCCCATTCGTGTGAATTTTTCAAAACAACAACAACAACAACAAAACAAAACCTACATTAAGTGACTTCAGGTGCATTTTCTGACTACATGGAATGACTACACGGAAGTTGGAATATGTTTCAGGGGATAAAAATTCTTTATGTCTACAGGAGTGTTTGTGGATGTAGAATGAAGAGTATTCCACTACTACCCAAACACAGTCAGAAAACACCTGTTTATATTTTGTTTGAATGGCTGACAGACCACCTTTTCTGAAAAAAGTAAGGAACAAATTCTATGTGGTGAAAGTAATGGTACTGTTATTTCTTTTTTTTTTTAAATTTTATTAAACTATAACACAAAAACAAACGAAAAATAAAACACCATGTGTTATACATAATAGTGAATTAAAAAACAAACAAAACAAAACAAAACAAAATTTTTTTCCTTCTTTTAAACAATGCAAACTTATATTATTGTTTTTCCCTTCCCCTAAAATCATAAACTTGTTCAGCTTGTTCCGTTCATACAACTTATACATTTTTGTTACGTATCTTCAATTCTTATTTTCATTATATTCATTTTTATTATTATACTTTCACTCTTAATTCAATATTTTTCACTCCCATTTAATCTCTTACTATTATTAATTATAAACTTATTACTTAATATCTCTAAAAATAACCTCTCTCTAAAACCAATTACCTTTTAACTTTTTTTCCCCCCTTTTAAACATTGAACATCACATATCAAATTACATCTATAAATCACAAGTTTAACACACACAGATAATAAACAATATAAAAATACAAAATAAAAGATAAAAGTAATAATAAAAAAAAACTCACCCCCAGAGCCAACTTTTTATTTAATCCACTTTCCAAAATTGCCATTCTTCTTTTAACAGGGTAGCATTACCATCTCTTTTCAAAACTTTTTCTAAAAATATTTTCCAAATTTCTTCAAAATCATTTGTTTTTACCAAACCTTTCATAAACCTAATTCTACATGTTAGTTTATCATTAATTGCAATTTTCCACACTTCTTTATACCATTCTTCTATTTGAAATTTTTCATTTGTCTTCCATTTTTTTGCTATTATTAATCTCGCTGCAGTTAACAAATTTGTTATTAATTCTTTCTTTGCCTGAGTACACTCTACCTTATTATATATGGACAACAACGCTGTATTTGGACATACTGGCATTTCTAATCCTATAATCTCTTTTATCTCTTTAAAAACCTTTTGCCAAAATTCCTTTATCTTGTTGCAATTCCACCACATATGCATATATGTACCAATTTCTTGACATCCTCTCCAACACAATCTTGAATATTTCTCATCTATTTGATTTAATTTCACTGGAGTCAAGTACCATTTCCAAACTATTTTATAATAATTCTCTTTTATTCTTATTGATAATTTTTTTAAATGGCGTTGTTCCCAAATTTTTCTCCATTCTTGTATATCTATAGTTTGTACTGTCTCTTCCTCCCATATTTTTCTAAGATAATCCTCTTCATGGTACTGTTATTTCTTGCTGAATACATACCCAAAATAAAGACACTGCTATAAACTCTGAAGGAAAATAATATTTAAAAAAAAAACTTGCAGAAAGACCTGATATTAAGGATAAATTGGAGTAATTTCCTACTCTCACAATAAAATAGTCTCTCGTGAAGGAAATGGCCTAAACATTTGGGAGACCTTTCTGATTGTAAGAACTGTTCAGCAGTCAAATAGGCTGCCTTGGAAGATGGTGGACTCATATCTCATTGGAGATATTTAAACTCAGGTTGGGTGACCACCTGTCAGGGATATTTGAGCTGTGGATTCCTCCATTAGTAGAGGGTTCATGAAGATCAGTGGCTACCAAATGTTGGTCCTCCAGGTGTTTCGGACTGCAGCATCCAGTATTTCTGACAGTTGGCCAAGTTTACGGGAGCTTCTAGGAGTTGAAGTCCAAAACATTTGGGGGACCAATGCTTGGGAACTACTGGTGTAGTTGATAATCCTTGGTGTCCCTTCCACTTCTATTTTATTACAGACACCTTTGCATTCACTCACATATTTTCCCTTTGGCTGACATACCAATTTCATTTACTGTATTTGTTGGCATATAAGACTCACTTTTTTTCTCCAAAAATACTGTTTGAAAATGGGGTGCATCTTATACGCCAGTGTTTCTTATACACCAGTAAACAGTATTTACCAGTGTATAAAAATGGGGTGTGTCTTATACATACCAGTAGGTGCATCTTTATACGCTGGCAAATACAAAGTTTCCTTTATTTACCCAGTTTTGTAATATTTCATGTATTTGGCCATTGTTTTCACGGTAGTCAGATTGTTACTTGTTTTGGTTGTTGGTGGTCATACGGTGGGTGTCTCTCTGGATGGTGGAGCTTTGGACTTCAGCCTGAAAGCTCACTTCTCAGGCCATTCCTGGTACTGTGAAAGGGACTCAGAATTCTGATCACTGTTGGACCACCAGATATAGATGAGAGGCCATGATTTGTTGTCTAAAGCAAAAAGGGATTGTAACCTAACATCTCCCTCCTTTGCTATGCTATTTAGAGTGAGGAGGCCCAAGATACCCTAAAGGCACCAGATCCTGTCTGGTCTTGGAAGCTAAGCAGGATCAAGCCCTGATTAGTACTTGGATGGGAGACTGCCAACAAATGCCAGGTCCTGTAGGCTATATTTCAGAGGCAGGAACTGGCAAAACCAACTCTTAAGTATTCTTTGTTAAAAAACCCTTATGAAATTAATGGAGTTGCCATGAGTTGAAAGGCTACCTGAAGGCACACACACATTTACTGTCAAGGTGAACAGCTGAAAAAAACTGAACTGTGGTGTAAAGTATCAGGTACCTGCCGCCATTTGATGGTAGTCTTATGAAAAAGTCTAGGGGGGGATTGGTTGCCTCCTACCATTTGATTATTCATGAGATAGAACAAGTTCCAAGGTCAAAGTTGTTATTGTTACTTTGCAGAGGATCTTCTTAGTATATATATGAGGAAATATGGACCCCACACAAAAGCTTAGAAATTATTTGATTGATTTATAAATAAAAGATTTCCAAATACAAGAGTTTTTGGGGCAGGCCTGAAGTACTGTAATTCCCAATGAAGAATAGTAATTCCGATTAGAGTAGTCCTATTCAAACAGCCTTTGAATGAAAAATCAATGTGTAGTTAAATCCCATTGACTGTGCAGACTAACACCATAATTTGGACTATTGTGCGAAAAATGTTCACTTCGTGCATAGCTTCACACCTGCTACCAACAAGTTCACTAACACCTATGTTGTAGAAAATCAGGAGAGATTATCCTTCATCTTCCAACAGGGCTTGCAAAACAACCCTACTCACCCCAGATGGGACTCGAACCCACAATCCCTGGCTTAGGAGGCCAGTGCCTTATCCATTAGGCCACTGGGGCCAGCTGTTGGAGAAAATGCCTTATTTCTTCCATTTTGTGTGGAATAGTTCCCTGATTCCTTGCTTCCATCTGCGCTGGTTAAAGGGGTGGTCTTCAGACTGTCGACTGCCCAGCGGTGGCGAGTTTGCAGGAAACTAGAGCCATTCCGCCCTATCAGATGGCTTGAGAAGCACTGGCTTTGATGAAAAAATGTCAGTTTCCTAGCCCTTAGTTTCCTAGGCTGCAGAAGAGAAGGTTAAGAGGGGACATGTTAGCCATATTTAAATATTTGAAGGGATGCCACGTAGAGGAAGGAGAGGGCTTGTTTTCTGCTGCTCCAGAGACCAGGACAAGGAGCAATGGATTCAAGCTGCAGGAAAGGAGATTCCACCTCAACCTCAGGAAGAACTTCCTGACAGTCAGGGCTGTCCGGCAATGGAATCTGCTGCCTCGGAGTGTGGTGGAGTCTCCTCTTTCTTTGGAGGTTTTTAAGCAGAGGCTGGATGGCCATCTGTCGGGAATGCTTTGATGAGTGTCTTGCATGGCAGGGGGTTGGACTGGATGGCCCCTGGGGTCTCTTCCAACTCTGTGATTCTATGAGAAAGATGTGGTATGAATAACAATAATGACATTGACCAGGGAATTTCTTGGTCCAGTGGAGACTTGCATCTGCATCTTTGCAGTCTCAAGACTCTTTCACACCAAATGGGATACATCCAGACTGATTGAAAAGTCCCTGGTTTTGTTTTTGTTCTTTCCAGTCTTATATTGGATTAAAATAGAGGTTTTGCGTGCATTTCGGTTGGCAAGAAAGAGAACCGATCTACTACCAAAAAAACCCCCAAAAAACCAAACCCATGCTTTGAATTAAATAATTCGATGGCAATCAGTGGCTCTCCGTTCCCCTTGACATTTCTGAGCCTCCTGAACTGCTGCAGAGACCCCCACCCCTTGTGCACATGTATGGCTTCCTGTTCTTCTGCACAAAACGGATTGATGGGCCTGCGCCCTTCCCCATTACTGATGTGAACTGAACTTTGCACCGTCGGCCCGTTGGTATATGAGGGATTAGATATTTTTGTCCGACACCCATTGATCAAATCCGCTTTATTATTGAAGCGCTAAAACGTATCGACCACGAAGGGACTCGAACCCTCAATCTTCTGATCCGAAGTCAGACGCCTTATCCATTAGGCCACGCGGTCACCTGCGAAGAGAGCGCCGTATTGGTAAACAGAAAGTATAGCATGGGCGATTGCAAGGTCTTTTGAAAAAGTTGATTTGGATATGAGGTATTTCTGGAGCATTGCCTTGATCTTTGCCTCTGAAAAGGAATATGCTTTTCAGGTGGCCGGCGATCACTCTGATCGCGCAGGCTTTGTGCTGCCGCTGCTTTTACGCAGCAACCCTCTCGCACGCTTCCCGGGGAGCCCATGCCTTCGGTGCTCCTAGCTGGAGCTACTAACAGCAGCAACCATAACAGCAATGTACCTTAAAGAGAATAATATAGCGATCATCAAAGTGTACCCAGCGTCCGATTTTTTTCTGCCTTGGCGAATAACAACAGTTGTGTATCTGGAGTGGCTTTATGAACAGCCCCAAGACCCACTGTATTCTTCCTAGAAATTCATCTCTGTCTTTTGGAAACGTTCTTTATGGGGAGTTCTCTCTCCGTTTCCGCACTAGACTGTTATAGCGCTGTTGTTCCACTTGCAACATCCTATGGAACCCTGGGGTTTGCAATCCTGGGCCGGCCCCTCCCTAAACTGCAAGCCCCAGGATTCCATAGGATGCTGCAAGTGGAATAGTAGCGCTATAACAGTCTAGTGAGGAAATGGCCTCCATCTGGCCATTTTCGCACTACACTGTTGTAGTGCTCTTATTCCGCTTTCAGCATCCTGTGGAATTCTGGGCTTTGCAGTTTAGGGAGGCTAGGAGCTCTCTGGCTGAGGATTCTAAATACCCCTCCCTAAACTACGAAACCCAGAATTCCACAGGATGTTAAAAGTGGAATAGTAGCACTGTAACAGTGTCATAGGCGTATTTAAGGCGACGGCTAAACTGGGTGCCTAGAGTTTAGACGCTGATCTTTCAATGAACAAGGGTGTTCCTGAGCATGGGCAAACCGCGCCTCTCTGTTCTTACCGAAAGCCCCATTCTGTCTTCCTCTGAGCATCCCTGTAACTTCTCTGTCACACATTCCGGGCTGCTGAAATCCCATAACGGATTCTAACGAGATGGAACACGTGTCCACTTCCACGTGTTGTTAGCCTGCAAATTTCATCATCCTTGACCGTCGACTGTGCTGGCCAGGACTGCTGGGAGTTGCAGTCCAACAAGATCTGGAGGGTTGCACAGCTTCTCGTCTCTGGTTGAAAGTGATCTCACAGCAGGCAGGCTTTGCCACCTTTCGCCGAGGCGCCCGCGGGAAACGTGGCAGGGCAGAAACGCTTCCGTGCGTGGAGGGAGCAGGTTTTCCCCAATGCAGACGCATCAGAGCCGCACCGAAGCATCCAGCCATCGACATTCAGCGAAATTAAATCGGCTGCTACAGAGTTAAGTAATAACGTGCACAGTGCTTTCGCTAGCAAGCCCCAGTGGCCTAATGGATAAGGCACTGGCCTCCTAAGCCAGGGATTGTGGGTTCGAGTCCCATCTGGGGTGAAATGAGACCACTGTCTTTTTTTCGTTTTCCTACATCCGATTCTATAGTTTAATTACTGTACAGGCAGTATGTGAATAGCTGGCTTTTCCGCTTTCTATTGACTACCGCATTTTCTTTTAAGATATATTTCATCACTACCCATGCTTAATAAAGGCTGCAGGCACCTCTACTTTGGGACTGACATCACTGCATTTTCAGTGCATTTTTACTATGCTTCTGTGTGTGTGTGTGTGCGTGTGTGTGTGCACGTGTGCGTGTGCGCACACGCACACACATGTGCATGTGTGCATGTGCGCTTTCAAGCTGCCTGTCGACTTATAGTGACCCAACAAATTTAACAGGGTTTTCTTAGGAATGCTCAGAGATGGTTTTGGGTAGTGGGGTTGGAGGGAAAAAAGATTCTCTGATAGAAAGTGCGGCTATGACCTGATGCTCCCCTGACTCACCTCAAGCACTCACTAAAATGGGATAGGAGCTGAATCTTAGCACAGCTCTGGCATGCAAGGCGATTAAAGGGGTGCAGGACAGTCCTTGGCCCCAAATACCTCCATCTTCCATGATAAGGAAAGGCCAGGGTTCAGGAGAAACACATGGGGGAGAGGCATCATGACTGCCGCCCCCTGCATTTGCTGCCTGAGGCAGTTGCCTTTCTCATCTAATGACAAAGATGGACCCTGCTTACACTTTGTTCTTGTTAACTGCCTTCAAGTTGACTTCAATTTACTGCCACTCTATGAATGAGAGTCACTTGCAGATTCAGGGCCATGTCTTCCTTGATTAAATTGATCACTCTGTAATGTGGTCTTCCTCTTTAACTACTGTTTTCTACTTTGACAAGCATTACTGTCTTGTCTAGCGTATCACTTTTCTCACGTTAAGTCCAAAGTATGGCACTGTCAACTCAGTCATCTTGGCTTCTAGGGAGAGGTCAGGCTTCATTTGCTCTAGGACCCATTTATTGGCCTTTTAGCAGTCCAGGATGTCTGTAGAACTCTCCTCCAGCACCACATTTCAGATGGGTTTATTCTCTTCCTATCAACTTTCTTTCCTGTTCAGCTTTCACAGCCATACACAGAAACTGGAAATACAATGACATGGACAGTCCTAATTTGAATATTCAATTATCTATCCTTATATTTCGGGATCTTGTATAGTTCCTCCATAGCTGCCCTCCCAAATCCTACTCTTCTTCTGATTTGACTGAGCCAAGATATGGAAAATATTCCAATGACTTCACTGACTGCTTTAAAGTTACGTAAATCATCTGGACTCATTACTTTTTGTCTTTTTAATGTTCAGCTGTAAACCTGACATTGCACTTCCTTCCTTGATTTTCTCCAGTAATTGTTCTAAGCCTTGCTGTTTGCTGCTAGTAGTATGGTGTCATCTGAGTATCTTAAACTGTTGATGTTCCTTTTTCCAGTTTTCATATCACCTTCCTCAGAGTCTAACCCTGCTTTAGATATGATACATTCATCAGGTTAAACAGACAGGGTGATAGAATACAGCTTTGTCTGACCGCCTTGCAAATTGGAAAACATTCCGTTTCTCTGTAATGTGTTCTGACAGTTGCCTCTTGTCCTGAGTACAGGTTATCCATCAGAACAATCAAATGTTGTGGCACACCCATTTCTTTAAGAGCAGTCCGTAGGTTTTTTTTTTTTTTAATGATCTACACAGTCAAAGGCTTTGTTCTAATATATGAGACACTGCTGATTTTCTTGTTAAATTCTTTGGTGCACTCCATTATCCAATGTATGTTTGCAATAAGAACCCTGGTGACTCTTTCTTTCTTGAACCCATTTTGGACATCTGGTATTTCTCGCTCCATATATGGCAAAAGTCTTTGTTGTAGAATTTTGAGCCTGACTTTGCTTGCATGGGAAATTAATGCACTGGTCTTGTGTTTACTGCAGTCCCTGGTGTCTCCTTTCTTGTGGATTGGAATGCATATTGAGTGCTTCTAATTTGTGGGCTGTTGTTTTGTTTTCCATATTTGTTGATAGGTCTTTGTTAGAACTAAAGTAGATTCCGTCTCTGTAGTCTGAAGCAGCTCTATCGGTATTCCATTCGTTCCTGGTGATTTAGTTCTCTCAGATGCTTTCACTTTCTAAAATTTGAGGTTCATCTTCAAATGGTTCTTCCTTGAATGAATCTGTCATCCTTTCATCTTCTTTATATAGTTCTGTATATTGTTTTCATCTTTTAAAAAAATGTACTTGATCATATAATGTGTTCCTTTGTTGGTCATTTAGCATTCCATTTGATTTCCCAGAGCTTGTGGAAGAGGAATCTTGTTCTAACTTTTTTATTATCATCTTCTGTTTCTCTGCATTGATTATTAGCCTAGTTTCCCTTGTCCCTGCACACAAGTCATTGAATAGTTGCATTCAGGGTTCTAATTCTATCACTTTTTCATCTGTCCTTAACTTCTTTGAAGAGTTTCATCTGTCATGCAGTGTGGCTTCTCTTTCTTTTTGGTTTCAGACAGTGCCTTTTTTACATTCCACCCTGACAATATCCCTGGCTTGAGACCAGAGTTTTTCTGGCTCCCTGTCAATTAGACTTAATAAAGCAAATCTATATTGTTACATTACCTTTAAATTCTACAGGGTTGTTTTTCAGGTTATATTCTGGCATCACAGCTGGTTTAGTATTCCTATTTAGCTTTATTCTAATTTTTGATATTAGTTCATGTTCTGCTCCTTGTCTTGTTTTCGCGAAGAACAAACTGCTGGTCTCACAAAATCCAGTCAGTCACTCTCCTGCTTCATTTCTTGATCCTATTCCAAACTTTCCTACAATCTTTGATTCTACTCTGTTTCCTACGTTTGCATTCCAATACTTTATGAATAAGAAGAAGACTTGTTTTGGTGTGTGATCAACTTCCTCCCGGACACCAGCATACAATTTTTCAATTTCTTCTTCTGCCTCTGTTGCTGGAACATAAACTGAGATTATGTCTATACTGGTGATTTTTCCCTTAAGTCTTATTGATACTATTTAGTCATAATTTGCATTATATACCCTTTGATTACTTTTGCTATACTTCTCCTCACTATTAATGCCACCGTTTCTTAGATTTTCATTTCCTGAGTAAAACGCAGTGTAACTCTTTGATTTAGTATGTCCCATTCCTGTCCACTTTAGCTCACTCATGTCAAGTATTGCAATGTTTATGTGTTCCATTTCTTATTTTACTATGTCTAGGTTCCCCTGATTCATGATTCCATGTTCCTATCATATGTGTTGTGTGGTTTTGGACTTTCCTTTCACTTCTGAACACATCAACAGCTGATGTTTGGATCAGCTACAGTTGTGTCATTAGCTGCAGCACTACTGGGAGCTATCCTCTGCTATAACCCCATAGCAAATTGAGTGCCATCTGACTCAGGAGTATCATTCTGTGGCATTAGCTCTTGTTTCATTCTGGATTGTCTCATCATAGGGTTGTTTTTGTTTTGTTTTTGTTTTGTTTTTTTTGGTAAAAGACATTCATGTCTCCTTAGGTGCAGTATTAACAAATGTGTCTCCTTTGCACAAATGGCTCAGGACGTAATGGGCTGGATGAAGAAAAACAGACTGAAACTGAATCAAAATGAAAATACTTACTGTCTAGAGTCCCAATCTGGGGTTGGAGGTGTGTCAGCCATTCCTGGATGGTGTTATACTTCCCTTGAAAGACTGTGTTTGCAGCTGGGGAATGCTTCTGGATCTGTTGCTACAAATGACAGCCCAAATAGATATGATCGCCAGGAGTGCTTCCTATCACCTATGACTGATAACACCAGCTGTGCCCCTTCCTAGAACTGGAGGAAGATTGTAGCACATGTACTGGTGACCTCAAGGACAGACTTTTATAATGCACTGTACATTGGGTTACCTTTGCACCAAGTTTAGAAACTTCACTTAGACCAAAACACAGTAACTAGGTCAGTTGCTGGTGCATCTAGGAATGCTTGGCCCTTTTCGCACCTTACCTGGTTGTGAAGACATCTGGTGTGGGTTCTGGCATCAGCCATGACAGGAAGGGAGTACAACAGGAGTGCTCCTCTCTGCACTGGCTGCCTCTGAGATCTAGAAAATGCAATGCCATGCCTCTTCCTGCTGCAGTGCAGCCGGGTACTGTCCCAGGCTGCGCTGGGACAGGAAGTGCAGCCATTGTGCTTCCGGGGCCTCTGCAGGGAAGGTAAGTGTGGATGCACAGTGAGATGGTGGCGTGATTGCCAGTCATTGATGGGGAAAACCTATCAATGATTTGTGGAGCAGTTGCATCATCTGGGGATGGGAGAAGGATGGGACCATGATGATGTCGTGCATAAGCGTCATTGTGGGCTTGTGCTTCTCCTGTCGCTATGGCGGGTTGGGAAGTTTGAGAGGAAAGGGTCATTGTGTTACATCTATATTAAAATCATTTCACTAGTTGCCAGTTAGTTTCTGGGCAAGGCATTTCGTTGCTTCTTTTCTTTAAAGCCTTACATAGTTTAATCTAAGTTATCTATGAGATCACATTCTCTCATATAACCCACCCTGTACACTTCTGAGAGGTATTTACTTCAGGCAGGCAGGATCAGGCTGACAACTGTTAAGCAGAGGACTTTTCATGAGCTCCCCCGAAATTGTGGAATGACCTGCCAGAAGAGATCCAACAACTGGATATGTGATCCACATTTAAAACAATATTAAAAACCAGTTTCTTCTGGCAGTCCTATTCAGATGGTTTTTAAATTACAAGTTCTTAAATTACAAATGGATTGTTTTCAATATGCATGCTCCTTTCATTGATTATGTATTTTTAATTGGTGTTTGTATTCCTTATTGCTGTATGCCTCGATCCATAGGGAAAGACGGGTAAGAAATAATAATAAGTGTTAGCCATGGTGCCACTGCTGTTATCTCTGAGAGATCCTCTGCCAGTGGCACACCCCACCCCACCCCCACCACTGCTACCCAGTAGCTGTTTGGCACACTTAGTCTGGCTCTACAGCCAAAGCCTGTCTGACATGGTAGACCCTCCCAGCAGCACTGCTGCCATCAGCATAGCCTCTTGGCTCACAGGAGCACAGAGTCCCACCACCACGGAAAGGTGAGAGGCCTACAGTTTCCCATTGGTGGGAAAGTTTCCTCCCATTGGTGGGAGGCCTACAATTACACAATGGAAAAGGGGGCAGGTGAGTGAAGCAAATTCATGATGCTCCCCAAAATGTGACAGCTGCCACTGATAAAATATGCTTTGTTACTTAGCTGTTTTGGATGCATTAATTGCGTAAAAATGTGGAAGATCAAGTTGCAAAAGATTTAAAGTAGTTGAAATTGCACTGAGTTATCATTACTCAAGTCCCATTGACTTCAATCAGAAGAAATGAATGTATGTGTGGCTAAAATCTAGATTCCACCCAGTCTCTCCAATAGTTTTATACAACAAAATCCAAAACTCACAAAAGAGCAAATCCTTTACTCTTAGGCCATTTCTACACTACACTGTTATACTGCCATCAGTTGCGTAGCTAGAGCTTTTGCCGCCCGGTGCAAACTCCCCCCTCTTCTAGCTACGGAAAAATCCCACTGCGGGTGGCACTTAGCACCTTCTCTTCTTTCCTCCTGCCCCCTGTGGCTTGCGGGGCTGCTCCACTGTCTTAAGCGAAGGGCTCCCATAAAAGGGTCTTTTCCTCACACCCCCATCCCTCCTGCGCTCCTTTGGGCTGGACTCAGGGAAGGGTCATGGTCCCCAAGGGAGGGGGCAAAGAAAAGCAGGGTTGGGGGTCCCTTAAATGGATGGACCCACCGACCGAGGCTGGATGGACAGAAACAGGGCCTGTTTCCTTCCTCTTTCCCCCCTCTGCAACAACAACGACCCTCAGGAGTCATTCCCTGACCCAGGCGCAGGGACAGTGCGTGAGAGGAAAGCAGGACAGGGCTTAAGAGGAGGAAGCAGTGGTCCAGCACAGCTCCTCCCCCAGAGGACGACTGAAGGGCCCCCCCTTTGCCATGGGTGGAGGAGGCTGCCAGGAGGAGTTGGGCAATCCCTCTTGCCACCACTGCTGCCTTTGAAGAAGAAGCTGGTGGCACTGCTGGAGTCTGCGCACCAGTGCTGGCCCACCCCTGGCCGGCCATCCTGGCCCCTTATTGGCCACCTGCTGTGTGCTTCACAGGGGCTGAGGCTGCCCCATTGCCACTGCTGCTGCACCTCCTGTCCCTTGTCCCCTCTCCCTGTCAGCACTGAGGAGGGAAAAGGCCAGCCACCACCGGACAGACTAAGCCCCCTGACCCTTCGTCCCCACCCTCCCACCTCCGCTGAGCTACACAGCTTCCCTTCCACTTGGTCTGGTGGGCGGAGCTGATCCACTGAGCCGCAGGTGGCCAGGCAGCAAACCAGATGGGCAGTTACAGTTCCCGGTCCCAGGTGGGCTTAGACGGGATGGCACCCAGGCGACGGAAACAGAGGGAGCTCTCAGGAGGGGCACCTGAGTGGCTGCAGCCCCCAAAAAGTGTTGCTTGGGGAACACTTCCCCTGCTGCACCCCCCCTCCCCAAATATGGCGGTGATTGCCATTATTCCACTTTCAAACATCCTAAGGAATCCTGGGGTTTGCAGTTTTAGGGAGGGGCCTTTAGAATTCTCAGCCGAACTCCTAGGCTTCAGTAAGCTACAAACCCCAGAATTCCACAGGATGTGGAAAGTGGAACAATAGCACTACAACAGTTTAGTGTGGAAATGGCCTTAGTCTTGTTTATTGAACAACCTGCATATCTTGTACATATTGGTACATTTTGCTAATTACAGTACTAAAACTATACGTAGTTACTCTAAATTGACCAGTATAATTATCTTCCTCCCCTCAAAAAAATCCTTTTTGCAAACCATCTGAGCCGTGTGAATTTGCCCGAGGTTCAATATAATACCCCCACAGTTATCATGCTATAAGAAGTCCCTTGTTCCTTTCTAATGATAATTGCTGATAAAAAGGTAGGGCCAAATTTTTAAAAGAGGTATATATCACACAGGTTGCAACAACGGGCAAGGAGGGACACAGCAGGGTCTTTCCACCAGACCAGCAGAAAAAGGTTCTCGCCTCCCCCCTCCCCTTTCCTCTCTGTTCCTTTTTCTTTTGGTGCTCTATCTTTTGAAGGAAGAAGCTTGTGAATGGGTGATGACATAGTATTTATTCACTGTATATAAGTTGCCCTGTGAACCTTTTTTGGCAGAGGAGTGGGATAAAAATGATTCAAATAAATAAAGACAATGACATTTTAAAAGAAGCACACACACACACACAAACTCCACAACTTTTTCCTTAAGTTTAGTCCATAACGCCATCTGGTGGCATTCAGGAGTTATTCTAAAACCGTATTTAGTTAAAATATCTAGATTTTTTTAAAAAGAAAATTATTTTACGATGCTATTGTTAATTAGAAAATGACTATAAGCCCTTATTAAGGTTCAACCATGTGAAAGAAAATACAGAAAATACAGTTACTGTTTACAACAAAAATGTCAGCATATAGAGATATCAAGTTAAGTGATGCATATATGTTGTATTCCGAGCCATGTCCTAAAATATCCTGACAACAGTTTCTGCTTATAAAAGATACTAGCTAAAACAGCAGTGTGCAATACAAAAAACAAGTGTGTGGGTGGGTGTACACACGCGAAAACAGTAACTGCTTATTGTTGCTAAGTTGTTTGTGCTAGGTTTTTGTTGCTCAACTGTTTCCACCACATGATTTTTGTAAGAATTCTGTATTGGCTTGCTTTAGCTGCCAGGTAGCCAGTAATGTTGGAGCATACATGTCAGGGTTTGTTCGCGGTGGTTCTATCTAAATAAACTGCTGTGTTTGCTCTACTAACAGACTCTATTCATGAACCTTAAAGGGTTAATTTTCCACTATAGTTTGGTGTTAGATGAAAGATCAATTAGATTAATCCAAAAGAAATGAAGTTATCAAATGTAGATTAGCCCTGACAGTCCACTATTGAAAAATTACATTCCCTATTAAATGCATTAGATACCATGGTGCATATCTGTTTCACAGAAATAAATTTTGCCTCTCTAAACTTACATACAAGGATTAATTAACTGGTCATCCTTGAAGATCATTTAGATTGGTAAGCACTAAGAAAAATGCAATTTAGGAGTGTCCAATACAATATGGAAATCCTTCCCAAAGGATATACAGCTGATGCCCTCAATTGCAGTTTTTTAAAAAGATTTCAAAACCCCACTTGTTTCAAATAGCTTTAAAAGCTTCATTAGTCTTGCTGCTGTGTTAATGCTGTGTCTCTGGATGCATGTCTTGATTGGCTGAATTATATTTTAGGGTATCACTTGTTTTGTTACATGATTTTTTTTAAAGTATAGTATTATATCAAGGGAGTGCTTCCCTTCCTCATTTCTACTGCATGATTCCACTGATTCCCTGTGGAAACTGCTCTATACTTTGGCAGCTTTCAGCCTGTGCTCTGGTGGGAGTCACCTCTGGCTTGCAAAGTACCAAACCAGACCCAGGAAGAACAGGCAAGATGACAACTCTCTCCTCATTCACTTCCTGCTGTTAACCCCTTCTGGTTTTATGTCCATGGTTGTTTGTTCTACTGTCCTTCCACTTCTTCTAGAAAAGAGTTGGGAATTATGCAGACCTTGGCCATTTCTGCACTACATTGTTATAATGTTATTATTTCACTTTCAACATCCTGTGGAATTCTGGGGTTTGTAGTTTACTGAGGCCAAAGAGCTCTCTGGCTGAGAATTCTAAATGCCCCTCCCTAAACTGCAAAGCACAGCATTCCACAGGATATTAAAAGTAGAATAATAGCACTAGAACAGTGTGGTGTGGAAATTCTGATTCCACTGTCAGTGCCATGGCTGCACCCTACAGAATGCTAGGGTTTGTAATTTGAGAGTGGCATTGGAGATCTCTGGCTGAAAATCCTAAAGGCCCCTCTCTCAAATGATAACCTCAGGATTCCACATGAAATTGCCATGGCACTTAAAGTGGAATCATAACAGTATAACTGTGTAGTATGAAAGGACTTCACATATTGTTGGACTGCAACTTCCAGCAGACCTAATTAGCACAGCCAATATCAGGGGATGATGGGAGTCACAGTCCAACATCTGGATCGTGTTTCCCTCCTATTCTAGAAGCAGAGCGATATCCCATTGTTTCTAGGCAATAGTCTTTCATTTCCATATTGCCTTCTTCCCATTTTTGGCAGAAGGACAAAGCAATGAAGTGAAAAGGGAAGTAGCAGTCACCTGAGAACTACATTTACTTCATTATGTGTGGGAGAAGTCTCTTACTGCCTTCAGCCCTCCAATAAAACTAACTCCTGGATTCAATTTCCTTCACAGCTGTTGAGTTACTAAAATAGTAATGACACGTTGGTTGTAGAATAGGATAACAATGTAGGCTTGAATGCCTAATTTCCCAAGACAGCAGTTTCCCTTATTAGGCCTTTTTAAGTCTCACAGAATGACCATTTTACCTTAAAACAGGTAAATAATATGCACTAAACACCCTACCATATTCTTAAACCTATTGTTCTCCTTGACAATCTATTTGTGTTTTGCAAATATTTGGTATGTGCCTTGTATTACATGGCAATGAGAGTGAGGAAAACCCATGATTTAACCAATGTTATGGATGGTTCTTCAACGGTAAGCCCCACTATTTTCAATGAAGCCAGTTTCCAAGTTGGCACATCTGTGACAGACATGCTCTCCAACACATGTATAGCTAACAGGTTTTATTGTTACGAACAACCTGATTCATGGCTCATCTACAGGGAATCAGACCTTTAGAAAATTATATTCAGAGAGGTGTAGTCTATATTTAACCTTGTATTCACTAAGCTCCATCTGCTGATGGAATGGCTTCAGTCAGGCAAATGTGGAAGGTGCAATAACCCCCCTTCCCTTCAAATCTGCTCCCTAGAGCTGAGAGATTCTGTGGAAGAGATTTGGAAAGAGGGCTCATGAGGGGAAGAGAGACAGAGAAAGCCCAGTTGTTGGGAGTAAAAGTCCACCTGATTTCATTTTCAAAGCATGAGAAAATAACACAATTCTGCACTAAGAACATCACAACCATGCAATCTGTATTGTTAGCCATCATGTAAATGGATATATTTTCCTTACTTGACATAAATGATATATATTTATCATCTGACTAGTTAGCATATGTGAGAAAGGAGCTACTTTTTACCATTAAGATGCTAAGACATCACTGCCTATTTTAACAAAGATTTTTAACAAACTATCTTAATTATACATTCGTTTTAACCAGTTGTTAGAATGGCAGAAAGGCGGGATTATAGCATATTGGTACTTTCTCAATATATGTATTGAGAAGCAATATCTGTTTTCTTCCTTTTCCATGCTACTGTACAGGAAGCCAAAGAGTCAACTGTCATTGAGGACATGTGGAGGAAAACAGTGTGGGAAGATCACAGGACTGTGGCTCACCAAGTCCAACAGGAGTAACATGCATATCCAAATAGCTCTGGAAGAAGCTTAGTATGCAAAGATACCCCGAAGCCGTAGTCTGTTTGTGGGGAAATAAATGAAAGCCCCCAAAATAGCAACAGGCTAACTTCTAGAAGACATAAGAAAGAAAAGAAGGCTATGCTATATAGTCCACCAGAAGAAGAGATCACTTTTCATTTTTGGAGTTTTCAGGAGGCATTATCTACATAATTTTAAATTGTTTCTTTGACAGTAGAAGAATGATACCTTTTTCTTAATTGCAGCAGCAGCTATTCATGTTCTAAACTCTTACTAAATTCCATTCTGTACACGTAGATAAGCTGAATGCAGATGAACAGAAATTGTAAGCAAACAGGAAGAATGCACTTGGTAAAGTAAAACTGTGCTGTGGAAAATAACTGTCTAAAAATGAACAAGATCCACAGTTGTGAGAAAGAATAATATGAAAACTAATCACCGTAGTCAACGTCCATTAAGTTGATTAAATTCAGATGTAAGATAGTATCTTTGTTATTTCACTGTTTTAATGAAATGGGCATAAGTATTTCAATAAACAAAAAACAGGTGTTCTGGGGCATGGTTTTATTTTAATTACACAGAGAACTCATAAAAATTGTTTTCTTTTTACAATCCAAGGAAATAGAAAAGTCCCAGGAACATATTCCAGCATGCTCTTTTCCGGTGTGTTCAGTCAAAGTCCACACGTCTACTTTGCTTTAGAGCAGAATGAATTTTTTTCTGGCGAAGACGTTCACGGTTCATTTTCTCCACCCTTAAACCAAACAGAGGTAGAGAATAGCACACGTCAGTGTCTACCTGAAATGTTATGAAAAATTTACAGCAGGTGCCCTAACAGGAAATTAAAATTTCAATACATCAGGAAAATGGTAGGTAGCCAAAGTATCCAGTTCCAAAAAGCCCCAAATAGCTTTCCAGAGAAGCAGTCCCCACTATGTTTTATGCTGGCAAAATAGGCAGACAGAATCTTTTGAATCTGCCACCCAAATAATTTGTTGGAGACCAGGACGCCTGAAAACCTGGGCGACTAGACACACAAGGGGAGATGGCAGGTAGGTGAATTTTTCCCTTGGAGTAATAATGGCCTTTGCTAACAATTTCAAAAATTACATCTGGGGTTGTATTCTAAGATATTTAAATTGAACATTTAATATTTAAGTTCAGCACTTGACTAGAAGGTACAGTCTTCTTGAGATTTCAAGGACAGCTGAAAGATTCCTTTGCATAGCTCCCTTGCAAAGCTCTTTCAGACACAATTCTGGGGTTTGTAGTTTTACAAGGTGTCACAGCCTTCTCTGCCAAGGTGTGCTGGTGCATCATCAAACTACAAATCCCAGGATGACATAAGGAACTATGCAAAGTAAATACAATTTTGACCTGGATTATCTCTGTACTGTAGTATGTGGCCCTCTTTACATAGGCACGAAAATGTGGCATTAATTCACATTTTCCTACCTGTGTAGAAAGGGCCTTCATGTCATTTTCAATCTGGGGAGATTCTGAGGCAAAACTATGACAATTGTCCTGGCCAGATTTCTTCAGAGGGAGGTTTGCCTTTGGCTAGGCTTCTGCTGAGGCTGAGAGAGTGTGTCTTGCCCAAGATTATCCTTCTTTATCTTGCTTTTTAAACCCTTAGAAAAAATGATTCGAAAGATTCGAGATTCGTGGATTCCCAGAACCTTCCAGAGATTTGGATCCAGATTTGGAAAATTCTAGATTCGTCCCATCCCTAGTGGAATCCCTATTGAGGCCAGCAGGGGAGTTCCTTCTAGTGCAAGTAGCACCCTCAGAAGAGGTTATTTTGTTCAGGACTGCGTGTATTAAATTTCCCCCACATGTCTACTGGAATGTTGATTTGCCCATCTCCCAAGGTGACATTTTTTGCCCTCAAGCCATTCTGACTTGTGGCGACCCCAAAATTAAGCTCATCACAGGGTTTTCTTGGCAAGATTTGTTCAAAGGAAGTTCATCCTTGTCCTTCCCCAGAGGCTGAAACAGCACAATGTGCCCAAGGTCACGCAGTGGGTTTCCATAGCCAGGAGGGGACTTGAACTCTGGTCTCCAAGAGTTCAACTCTGGTCTCCAATGCTCAAGCCACTACACCATGCTGGCTCTCAAAGTGACAGTAGATACATTAAAAAAAAAAAAAACCCAAAACCTTACATTTTAAATATGAAGACTTCATTAAGGTCACCTAACTTTCCAGAAAGCTCAGATCTAAAGATCTTGTCAAAAAATATATACAGAAACTGTAGATTTGTCCACTATCCAACATTATCTAGCTGTAATCAAGAAAAGAGCTGAGACTAAAGAGCAGAACAAAGAGTTCAGAATATAATATTTCTGAGGGTTGCCTTCTAGAAGAAGTCCACGTTTCAATTGGTCAGCCAATAATTTTAGAATTTTCACACTGATCTTCAGTGTGCTGCCCTAAATCAATGAACAAAAACTGTCTATACTTCTCTAGAAGCAGTAAAAGAAAATGAAGAAGGAAAGAAAAAGAAAAAGGACACCTTGGGAGCTATGTTGCTAACACGTCCTAAGTTCAAGTCAGTTCCCAAATTAGTTAATATGATTTTGTGATGCATGCTGGACTGCAGAAGATAAGAAGTTGGTGACCTCAGCTAATGACCATCAGAAAGCAATGCAGAAACCAAGCATCATAGGTAGCAATGGGTTATACGTAAGTTATCTGTTAGAGCTGGAAACAGGTGCTGACTGGCTTATCTTCTGAGTGGCTAACTCATATACCTTTCTATCATCATCTCTGAAGTCTCTCTGGATGGAGCTTCAGGTGTTGCTGTGGCTTCTACAATCATGTTTCTGATTTTCTGCAAGCACTCTGCCAAATTCCTCATCTGGTAACGACTCACTTCAGAGGTGACTATGAGTTCTCCCAACTTGTTGATTTTATTCCTTTGCTGAGAAAGAAAAAAAATTTACTATGGAATTTCTGTTACATTTGTATTTGCATTTCATAAAACACCCATCTTTTTAATATCAGGCTTTTTTTGTCAATATCAAAAAGTTTAAATGAAGACTGTAGGTCAGGGTCCTGTGTACTGTTGCCACATTGATTCAATTTGCTCTGTAATAAAAGGGTGCCTCATTCATTAGGCTCCGGAAAGAAAAGAACAATTCTGCAACCAGGAACCTTTGCGGAATGTCACAAGTTTCTAGAAGAATACCAAGATCAGGAGAATTTCAATATTAGGACCTAGCAGACAATAGGTTTCAGATTCAGCAACAGGTGATAATTATGGCACTAGGTGTTTTATGTCTATGTTCTATTGCACCAGGGCTTCTATTATGTTATCAAATGAAGTGTTTTTGTGCATATGTGTAGTGGAAAGAATTCAAATTTCATAATGGGATAGGATTTTTTTTAACAATAAAGACACATGCAAATTAAGAAAACTTGCACAGGTTCATATGTTTTTATTGAAGAAGGAAGCTAGTGGTTCCCCAGAAGCTGCTGGTTATAAGTTCTGTCACCCTGACCTTTAGCTATGTTGGGAAGCAGTCAGTGGCAGTTGTAGCCCAGCAACAATTTGAGGACCAAAAGTTCTCTGCCCATGGAGCAATCATAGTGCACAGTGAAAAGTGAAATAAAGACTGCAGTCTCCTTTGTGCACTGAAATGCTACAGAGATACTACTTCTAGTCACAAGTTAAGCATTTTCACTGTCTTTCCGTACTACAGGAGTTTGACATAGTTTGCAAGCAACTGGATGAAGATGAAAGCAAATAGTCCTATAGTCACACAAAACCAAGGTCATCTCCGCACTACAGTGTTAAAGTGCTGCTATTCCACTTTCAATGCCCTGTGGAATTCTGGGGTTTGTAGTTTACTGAGATCAAAGAGCTCTTTGGTTGAGAATTGGAAGTGCCCTTCCCTAAACTACAAACCTCAGAATGCCATAGGAGGTTGATAGTGGAATAGCAGCACTTTAAAACTGTAGTGCGGAAATGGCCCATGACTAGAAAAACATCACTGCTATACTGTCAGGTTAGCTACCAGGTTATGCCAACCAGCCTGGAAACAAGCATACAGACAAAACATACCATGTCCTATAGGCCTTCTGTTGATAGG
Source organism: Ctenosaura bakeri (assembly GCA_948474755.1). Taxonomy (NCBI): domain Eukaryota; kingdom Metazoa; phylum Chordata; class Lepidosauria; order Squamata; family Iguanidae; genus Ctenosaura; species Ctenosaura bakeri. The sequence continues at coordinate 29,228 of CAOLHI010004710.1, forward strand.
TTGTCAGCAGGGTATTCCACTCTGAATGTAGATTTCATTACATGTGTATACATTTCTCTTATGTATCTATTTATATTCTGCTCCAGAGACCATGTAGAGCCTCAGGGGAACATAATTTCCTTGTATGTTTCACTATTTGGTGAAGTACTTAGAAAAGGAAAGGCATGCACAAAGAATTACCATAACTGCCATTTTTTGCCGCACATCTTCTGCAATCCAGTCTGCTGATGCCAAATGGAATCGGACTTCTGCCTTAGTATTTACTACACATGAAACAAAAAACCACATTACTTCTCTCAGGAGAGCTACAGATCTCATCCAGGCCATAGCCCTGGACTTTCAATTCATTAATGCTGCTGCCATAAACTATTAGCTCATCTTGTTACAAGGCACCATGACCTAAATCCAACTGTTAGTCCCAACTAGAGTAGACCCACTGAATCAGCAGGAATTGTCACTCGCTTCAGTTTCCTTGACTCAGTGGGTCTAGACTGAGTATACTTATAAATGAGCTTCACTTAATTCACCCAAATAAAGATGAATAGGATTGAATTTCTTTTACCACTTTCTCCATCTGTTTTGGTAAAATTCATACCTTTATTAACATTTTGACCTCCTGGACCACTACTCCGGCAATAGGATACAGACAAACGTTCTAGAAATATAAAAAAGTACTATTAACAGAAGAGCAAACACAATCACTGAAAAATACATGTTCACAGTTTTGGGTGTATATAGGAGAGAAGAAAAAAAGATGAACATAAATTTTATTAAATGTGTGGAAAGCCAAGCTTGGAACAAATAAAACTTAAAAGTATATGAATAACAGATGTTACGGGCTACATTTCAGAAGAAGGAAATGGCAGAACCACCTCAGAGTATTCCTCCCTAAGAAAACCCATTGAAATTCATTGGGTTGGCATAAGTTGACAGGTGGTTCAAAGGTACATATATACACATGGTGGTAGCTCTCATTTTGTGTTCTGTTCTTTTAAGAGAAATTAAGCAACAGTTCTACAGTTTATACTCAGAAAACTGCAGTGGATTTATCTGAAAGTTGGTAGTTCTGGAGGGGCTGGTTTAAGGATGGACCATGCTAATTTTGAGATAAAAAACACTGGTTAAATTAATAGAAGCTTGATGACTGAACTCCAGCAGTTTGACAGATCTCTATATTTTTGTAATTCCATACATGTAGACGGGATTATAGTTTACTGTCTGATCTTTCTATTTGTACAAAGCTTTGGGAAATACTTGGTTCTATTAAGTCAGGGAGAATGTCTTATATGCATCCTGCACTGGCAGAAATGGAAGTTGTTTGTACTTCTTATTAAAAGAACTATTTTTGCTCCAATTTAGGCCATGGGTGTTCAGTATATAAGAGATGCCAGATGGAAAAGGATATAAGACTGACAGTGGGAGTAGACAGGAGAAACGGTGCGAAGCAGCTCACTGATCCTTATTTTAATAAATTACCATTTGCAAATATACGTCTCCTGCTGGCATATTTCATTAATTTTTTGCTAGTTTGACTACTTGCTAGTGTGTTATATGTAGGGTTTTTTGCCCGAGTAACTCAATCCTCTATTAAAATGCTGTTTAAGTGGTTCAAAATTTGTGTCCCATGTCTAGTTAATCACAAATGCATTCCATGAAGTTCAGTAGTACTTAGCCTCAAACGAGCTTGCAAAAGAATGCACATTTACAGGCAAACAAGATGGATGAAATGCCTAGGCAATTATAATGAAGGTATTCTGGACTCACCCACAGGAATGTGAAGGACAGTCTGGTTTGCTCCATCCTATAAAAAAGAGACGCACAGAACTGAGTTATGACACTTACTGTAGTTGCAAGATCTTTGTATTAAATTAGCCTCTCAATGCACAATTAGGAAATAATCACACCAGCAGATTTTTTAAATAGCAAGATTGCTAGCAGAGTCTATTGCTTTCAAATTTTATTTTACACAGCAACTAGGTTCTCAGGCACTCAATTTATTTTATTCCTCTTATCTCTGACTTCTCAGACACCATTCACATGACCAATTTTTCACTTCAGTGAAGTCACAATGAGATTACTTTCCAGGTAACTTCTACCTATGGTATCAAATGTAGACCACCAGATTCTAGAAAATCTTAAAACAACAGGGAACAAGAAATTGCTAAGATAGTCGAGCATTCACAGAATTAGTACATCATGTTAAAAACCTTCAAAAAGAGACTATTAATGATTTCCACACACAAAATTGTTGTATGAATTATTCTTACAAGGAACTCCCTCCTAAATCTCTTATTTTGTTTCATATGTATATGCAAGAGTACGCTCTGATCTCACGCTTCACTTCTCTGACCTAGCCCATATAGCTTGATCAAGTTACTTTTTGCCTCTAACTCCCAGAATTTCTCCACAAGGACAGACTGAGAGATTTTAATGATAGAATAAAAAAAAATAATTTTTTCTAAATTCTGGCACTGCTGCATTAACAGTTGCACTCTTCCATTCCTCACAACTCTCCTGGCTCCTACAACCCATGGAGATATAACAATTTACAGATATCCACTATATTGTCTAAAATTCTTATAACATTTTCTGATTCTCATTGAGATGGCATTTTTAACATTCCTTGGGCAAAAGTGAAAGTTATCTATCAAGAGCAGTAGAGAAATTCATGATTTCACTGTAGCTATGACACCATCACGTTCACTTTTAAACACAGTACCAACTCTGTCTTGAGTCTAAATTCTGTATGAACACCACACTTTTATTCCTCCTACTCCCAGTTTAAAAATAGCCTTGTCAATGTAAATTCTAACGGTAATGCAGTCCATTATTCACATAACAAGAGGCAAAATAGGGCTGGGAGACCATAAGTTATCATAGCCCAGAACTGCAGCTCCGGTGGAATATTGATGAAAGTGCTTTAAAATAATTCTACAAAACACCATAGTCGTGTTATGCCCTTTATTGCAAAACAGTTGGAAGAGCAGAACAACAACAACCCGGGGATGTCCATTATGTCTACTCTTGTACACTGGGTTCAAAATCACACTCATGTTGCAGTGAACAAACTCACAACACAGTCCACTTTTATCATACTCAGTTATGGTGACTGGGAAGCTGCTTAAGGCAACCTGGGAACACAGTACCAAGGTCAGTAAAGCCAGTAAGAGCTGCAGATATTTTGATTCCATGCATTGATTTGCATGAACACCCATGACAAGCATGCATGGATTTGCAGAAAATAACAACACAAACTACCCCTCTCACTCCCCACCCCTTTTAAAAGAATATTACCTTTACAAATAATATTTAAAATAATACCAGGCCAAGTTGCACGGAAATATTCAGAAATATAAGCCGGTGGCTTGAGTAGCATCCTTTGGAAAAAAACATACGGAATTAGGGGATCCATTTTTTATTTCATACTATCCAAGATTGACCTGGATGCAGAAAGAGGACGTGATCCTCTCTTTCCTGCTGCCTTTAGGTTTTTTGGGCTCAGGCACTGTTATCCAGTCTCATATACATTAGTATCTTGGATGAATATGGGCAGCTCTCATTTCTGTCCAGAGGGAACTCTCTACCCAGCAGTACGGGACACACTTCCCTATATTTTCATACAGATCTGCTCCTGCTCCTACCCTCCCCCCTCCCCACCTTCCAACCTTTGTCACGTCTGTTCCTTTTTCTTGCGGCGGATAAAGTTTGTCCAAGCTGTATTCGCTCCGGAATTCGGAACTACTGGCAGAACGGCTGCAGGCAAGGACTCCCCCCGACAAACTCCCCCCGGCTTCTGAAGAGAGTAACCGGCGTACCCCCTTCCGCCAGAGACAGCGCAGAGCGCACGCCGCCATTTTGAGGCGCACGGGGAGCTTCTGTAAGGAGTCCGGCTGCCAAACGGCGCCGTGTCTCCAACGTTCCGGAAACAATATGGCCCCCCTCTCCCGCCAGGGTAGGGAAAATATTATTCAAGGGCATTAGGAACGAGGTTGGGCCGTCTGCAGTTTATGTGTGATGCAGGTCTTTTCCGCACTCCTCTGTTATAGTGCTATTATTCCACTTTCAACATCCTATAGAATCCTGGGGTCTGGAGTTTAAGGAAGGGCATTTAGAGGGCCTCAGTAAATTATAAACTCCAGGGTTCCACAGGATGTTAGAAATGAAATAATAGCACTGCAACGATGTAGTGCAGAAATGGCCACCGTGTCCGTGGTGATTTTGTTAAATTTATTATTGCTTCGGTCATTTTTGTTTGACACAATTCGCCTTTGAAAAACAAAAGCAAATGGAGCTCTGTTCAAAATAACCTTTGACGTCTAATTACAAATGGTTAAATCAAACTGAAGAAGTCTTTCTGTTTGCTTTTATGTATTTCAGCTGTTTTCAAGCGTTGTACAATTTCTGAAGAGGCATTCACCGGCCCAGGCCATTTCCGCACTAGCCTGTTATAGCGCGATGATTCCACTTTCAGCATCCTCTGGGATCCTGGGGTTTGCAGTTTCGGGAGGGGCCGAGGATGCTGAAAGTGGAATCATCGCGCTATAACAGGCTAGTGCGGAAACGGCCTTGCACGAAAATGAACCCCGATGCGCCATCGTTGTTTTTTTCTTTTTAATCCCAATTAAGAATAAGAAGTCTCCCGCGCCCCGAAGTCTATTCGATTTACTTTTCAGCAAGCATGTAGGCATCGGATTTGATCAGTAAACAACGTTAACAGATGGAAGCTGAATGTTGGTCACGTTTCTGTTACCAAACAGATTTGAGGCCTCGGTCCTAAAAATAGCTCCCTTAACAAGGAAAAGAATGCGATCAAAAGAGAAAATGTTCATATTCAACATGAAGCGATCACAGTATATTTGTATTAAAAAGATTTATGCGAAATTGCATCTTTAAAATATTTATAAAGCATAGGCACTTCCAGTTTGGCATGAACATTAGTAATAGTTTTCTTTTAAAATAATTTTGATTTCTAGATAAAGGGGGAAAGTTTCATCAGAAGAAAACTGAGCTACTTGCAGATCTCTTTGACTACTGGACTTGGAAGGGCTGAAGGTAACAAATTTGAAATTTACCCTTGCTATAATATTTCTTTGGAATTAGGGACAACCGCATCGCTGCATGGGATAATTTAAAACACTAGCAACTGGATTGCTAGATGTGCATGTACTATTTTACTGAATGTCCCATACGGTATCTCCTGGACCCCACCACCATAGTGGAGGTATCTTGTTTTTGGCAACACTCCAGCTCTAAGTTTCATGGGAGAGACAATTCATATTACTCAAGATAGTGTTATGGGTATGAACACTTGTATAGTGACTGTGGTTGTGTTGTACCAGCATTATACTGGTTTATGTTGGCATGTATTAATTTGATTTTCATATTCCATAATGTTCTTGGAAGATCTTCAGTCAGAGCCCAAATCAAACCAGATTTGCTAATGAAGCAGTCCTTCAACTTCACTAAAAAGTTTTCTTTCGCCTACCTGTACAGAAAAGAAGAAAAAGATCTTACAACTGTGACCACATTTTCTTAATCTTTTGATTTCAAAGGATGCTCTGGCAGAGCAAAGATGTGGCTGCTTGAGATCTGCTTCTGCTAGATGATTGTTTCCATTAAGGTAACTAGTGGCAGCAAGCCAATCCCTATCTGCTCCTGGGACTTACTTTCATGTAGATAATTGCATTCTATTTTGTGTATGCCTGTTTGACTGCAGAGCTTCCTAAATGCTATTTATCTCCATAGGTGATGTTTGCACTTTGGAAGCTCTATTTACCTTAGTTGTCCTCTCCAGTCAACAAGGTATGGATGTTCTAGCCTGAGAACTTACCAGATTTTTTCAGGGCAGTGGTGCAACTTGTGCCCCCTCATATAGAATCATATAGGTTAATTTTACACGCGCGCGCGCACACACACACACGTGTTCTAAGGTAAATGAGCTAATCTATCATCTGTGGCTCTCGCATGGCCTATTTTCTTCTTCTACAAGTGAAAGAATGCAACAGGATGTAGTGACAACCTATGGTTCTTGGAAAGTGAGATAGATGTCTAAGGCCATTTCCACATTACACTGTTATAGTGCGTGCGAAAGGGAGTCTCTGAGGCCAAAGAGCTCTCTGACCTATACCCTTTCCGCACAGTTTCTTTTGCGCGAGGGCCCCTTGAGCGTCGCCTAAATGGGAGCGGCGGTCCGTACAATGCACTCCCATGGAGCGCATGGATTTTTTTATTTTCAGCTCTTAAGCGGAAAATGCTGCGCGGTCGCGCAATGCTCCCAGGGCCCTCGCGCACTTACCTGCCCTGCAGTGCGTTGAGTGAGCAGGGCCGGTCATGCTTCCTGCCTCAGCGCAGCCTACAGCTCCCAGGCTGCACTGCGGAAGGAAGGGGCGTTTGCATGACAGCCGCGCGACTGGCAACCCAGCTGCGGGAGAACGGAGGAGCGATGTGAGTGCAGCACCCTCCACCTCCACAAGCAGGTAACAGGCGGAAAGGGCCTGAGAATTCTAAATGCCCCTCCCTAAACTGCAAAACTCAGGATTCCATAGGATGTTGAAAGTGGAATAACAGCACTATAACAGTATGGTGCAGAAATGGCCTAAGACTGATAGAATGGAGGGCAGGTAGAACTGTTTTGGCATATAAAAGAAATTTCCAATCATGAAATTGTATTCATGAAGGAGGTGGCCTCAAATGATTTTAAGCTGTTCGTGCATAAAGAAGGGGCTGTAACAAGTGAAAATTCTGGCTACAAGGAAAAGAAGTGGCATATTGTTTGGTAGTGAAAGGTATTTTCACAGGATATCTACTGAATTTACTACTTGTTGGGCCTGAGGCCATCAGGGTAGGCCCTGTGTTACACACTCACACATTTTAGGTCAGCCTGCTTTCACACTAATGAACATATTTCGGGGGTTAGCTCATGCTATTGCGTTGCTAGGTCAGGCTGCCCTGTATGCTGCAGTCCTGTGAGAATAGCCAAGGAATGTTAACGATGGGTGCTTCACTCCCCACGCCATCCAGTACGGTGACGGGAGAGCAAAGCCTGATTAGAGACCGTCCTGCCATTTCAGGCAGGTAATGAGATTTGTCCATGAGCCTATCATGCACCTGGCCCATGGGTGCCTCAGTAATTGGCATCCGAGGAAAGGATAGCCCCCCTCCTGCCCCTTTTGGCATGGTGGGTTGATGGATTGGCAGCCTGTTTTGCCACTCGTGTACAAAAAGCCTATATAATCTGTTGGAACAAAGAGAACCCTGCTCTGTTGTCTGCTTTGCCTTTCCAAGAGTCAGAGTGTATGTATGCTTGTGTGCCTTTCATTTTTCTTTTTGCTTTTTTGCTTAATAAACTGCATCCTCAAAGATGAGAACTGGCTTGGTTCTTGCCTCCCAGCATCTCACACTTCAAACCTTGCTTGGCCGCCCAATCCAGGGAGGGTTGTGTGCACGACACTACTCTACTCCCTCTTGCCTTCAAAATGTTACTTAATAATTTGGTAAGTCCTAATAAATTCTGTTCCAGAACATATGGAATTTGTTCACTCCCCTCCCCCATTTCAACTGATGTAAAGTTTTAATTTTCATCTTGAGGATTAAGCTCTTTGGTAATATGCCAGGGAGACTTAATATGCGGATATGCTACAGAAGCAGGAAGACGGATGTTCATATGCATGTGTGTGTGTGTGTGTGTGTGTGTGAAGGTAAATTCAATGTATTATGTACATAATAAAGCCAGTATTATTTTTGGACAAAGATATATGCTCAGCACTTTTCTGTGCTGACAATGTGGCACAGCTGCTCCTTTATTAAGCTGTGTTAATATGTTGTTGCTTGCATAAGTAATTACTCTGGAGCCTGTTAAAAATTAAAATTGACATTTGCAAAGATGCTTAAAAATGTTTCTGGCCACTGGAGCATTTAGAATGTGTATGTGTTTAAAGGGCTGGTTTTTAATAATACAGAGGGTGCATCCTTTCTCCAAAGATTCAGGAAATATCTGTTATGTAATAAATAACAAGAGCAAGATGTCCATTCTAGTGTTTCCTTCACTTTCTACCATGCCTAAAGCATTTTCATGACCTAAATCATGCTGAACATTCAAAGCAACCAAGCATGTTTCTGGAATGCAAAGAAATATATACAAGGAATGTCAGTGTTCAGAATACTGGTGTTTCTTTTTTTATTTAAGAAGAGAATAAAGCATTTTTAAATATATTAATTTTAAGTATCCTACACTTAAACTGGGATGCTGGTTTGCACATTAACAGTGTTTGAAACCAAGAATGATAGCAATGGCCCACGCCCACCCCAAATACTGATGCAACAAACAGACGACTTTAGAGCAAACACTGGTTCAAAAGTCCCTTAGTAAAAAGGTAGTCAAAGAAAATTAATGAATACACCAGCAGCTATGATGACAGCAACATAGAGCAAGGTAAATGCTCTGAGAAAACCAACTTCCTTTGTTACTTTTACAGATTACTGATTTCACTGTAAGGCATGAAGGTTTGTTGTATGGTTACCAAAATGGTAGCCACAATCATGTGTATGGCTCCCAATACTTCAACGTTGGGCCACATCAAGGGTACAAAAGAAGTTTTGGCATTAAGTAGTAGAGGAAGAATCTATTCAAGACAAGAGTCTCCAGGGCAGGTTAACTCAAAAATATTTTCACATTATTACAAAAACAACTTCAATTGGTTGAACACAAGGACCCCAGAAAACTTCCTATGGCAAGAATATAGCAAACACATAATGATGTGACAATCTGGTGATGGAGGAGTGGAAATGCTCATTCTGTTTGCGTTAAATACTGACCTCCCACGATTGCCTTCTTACCCTGTATTTACTTAATTCACAATACTGACTTCAGGTCAAAATCACATCTAGAATAATGACATGTGAATACACAACCAAGAGGCAGAAGTCATAATAACTGCTGTGGTAAGAGTCCTCTGTAAGGAGCCTTGACCTCCAAACCAGAGCAGCTTGGTGATACTTCCTAGTCGAAAGAATGTGGTTTCAAGATCACAGTCAAAGACAGAACCATGCCTGAAAATGAGGGGACATGAAGGTCATACGCTGAAAAGAACTAAATGGCAGACTGAAATCTTATTTACGTTAGCGTAATTCCAGAAAAACCCCTACACAGTTTGGATTTTATTCAGGTACAACTAAAACAAAAAATAGGTCCAAAATTTCTTCAAGTATAATACTGCTTGGTAAGTAAATAACTGTTGCTACTCTTGTTCCCACACAAGTGAGAATTCTGGCATGTGTACCCTAAACCTAGTGAAATATAATACTGCTTATCTTCACATATGCAAGTGACTGTAACTAAATTCCACTTAATAGTATGTGTCTCAAGGAGCCCTATTTTGTACTTCTGTGAAATGGATACCGATGATTCCTGAGACTGGAGAGAGGCTTTTTGTGTATAGGTATGTGTTATATGTATGTGAGCTGTATTCATATAATATATATGGTGTACAGAGAGCCTTTAGGAAGGCAGTTTGACAATGGGGGGTTGACTAACTAATAAGTGAGTATGTGGAACAGTATGGTAAATATCAGTGTTAGTGGTATCTACTGGATTTGCTGTGTTTTGCTGATGTACTCCTACTTACATGAGTCATCACTATTAGTTTTTGCAAGCCCATGCAAATCATGTCTTAGGAGCCAGCCACAAAAGACAGTTAAGGAATAATCATGTGAACAGCAAGGCATGGAAAACCAACACCCAAATGAAGATGAGGGTGTCTTTCCAAGCCACTAATAGCACTTCTTGTTTGGCTTTTAAGGAGGTCCAGGTTATATGAATAAAGCGATGACAACTTGCTTACTGAACTAAAATACTGAAGGAAATGTAAATGTTATGTTCCCTGTGGCCTGTGTTCTACAAGCAGAACAATTAAGTACGCTTGATGAAGATGCAACACCAATCAGTCTGACATTTCTCTTCAAGTTTTTCCAGTTGCAATGAACTTGCATTGTAAAGATTGAAAAACCTGACCAATAAGAGAATGGCTTCAACAGGAAGAACATACTCTCTTCTTCCATGAAAGAGAGCAGTTCAGTTAAAAGTCTTGCTGATGCACCATGTAGGTTCTTTACAGGAAGAAAAGAAATATGAAAAGAGAATAGAAAGACTGCATGAGCAAATGTTGCCTCTGGAAAGTGAAATCTTTTTTTCTTTTTACTTATTCTGTCTGGGACATTCCCGGACACAGTAAGAGATCTGAGCTTCATTCTCTGTTGTTGAAGAAATTCAAACAGTGGCTGTGGGAGAAGGTGAGGCTGTGATTCATTGGTCTAACTACTCCTGCTTGTAACTTGTAGCTGCTGTAGTGATGGGGAAGGATTCCTTGGAAAATCTTGGATTATCAACTACAACAACATCTTGCTTTTGCAGCACATTCAGGGACCCAGGCAGCTTGGAGCACTCATTCAAAAAATTTCTGGGAGAGCCGTCTTAGGATGCTGTACAGCCAAAAAAAAAAAAAAAGGTTTTGTGGCAACTTAAAGATGCACACATGTTATTATAGCACAGAGTTTTGCAGACTAAGTGGGCTGTAGTCCGTTAAAGGGCATGCACTAATAAAATGTGCTGTTCCTTAAAGTGCTGCAAGACTCCTTGCATTTTTGACTTGTGACTTGGGCTCTTCCCTCTCCTGAAACATTGCAAAGGCTCCTTTTCCTAAGACATCAACACAGGAAGCTTCCAGGTCTTGGAGGCAAGAAGCCATGCAATGAGTCCTGGGGCTAAAGATAAGCGCTTGACGCTGAAGTGAAACAAAAGAATTCATTTGCTGCTCTTCTTTTTCACCTTGGTGGCATTGATGTCTGCTTTTGTCTTTTGGATCCGGGAGAAGATCTCTTTAAAGAGAGCCTTGTACTCTGGCTGACTCTGCTCTAATCTCTTGTCCACAGCCTCCACATGTTTGCTAAGGCTCTTCTCCATTGTCTTGAGCTCATCTAGCTCATAGCCCTCTCCCCGGAAGTCTCTAAAGGAGCTGTCCCGAGAGATGGGGCGAGAGGTTTGGACACCAGCATGACGCACACTGTCCTTGTGCTGCCGGCACTTGCTGAGGAGCTCCTCATACTTCTCCAGCAGGGCATGGTACTGTTCATCCACCTCCCTAAGGATTGACATCCCCCTCTTGCGCACATTATTGGCATGGAGTGTGTAGTTGCCTTCATGGCGGCTCACAGCATCCTTGGTCACAATGGCATTTAGGGCTGTGTCACTACAGCTTTTCCGTACAGGATGGTTTGGAGAAGCTGCCATGGATGAGTCATGGTTTTTTCCTCCTTCCTCTTCAGATAGGTCAATGTAGTCAGCTTCTGGAGCATTGTTTAATGGTTCCAGAAGTGCTTCTGACAGGTTATCCTCTCTGCTGAGGAGATACTTCTTGACTTGTTTCATCTGCTGGAGTTCCAGTAACTCTGTTTCCAGCTCTTTAATGCGCAGCTTGCAACTCTCCATCTCACATACTCGTTGCTCAAGGTCTGAGTACTCCTGGATGACGGATGTGTACTCTCTCTCCACCCGCTCCTTCCTTTGTTTCTCCTGGTTGACCTGGGACCTGAGGGAATTCACCATTGCTTGCAATCGCTCATTCTCACGCTCCAAGGGCATCTGACTAAACTCCATGGAAGAGCTGTGTATCTGGAACGCATCCTCGTATCTGTTGTCCAGAAAAGAAACAAAGCAAATAACAAAAAGAACCCAGCTGTTAGCAAATTAATACTTATTGATTCCTAAGTAGGTATGTAGACTTGTACATCCAGTGGATGAGGTAATTTTCTTTAACAAAAGAAAAGGGTTTGCTAGACATTACATGCACTTCTCATCCCATTGAAATGTATACTCAATCCTTGTTGCTGTTATTGTTTCAATCTATACCTTGTATATCTCCAGTGAATGGGACTCAAAGTATCCTATAATTAAATAGAACAAATACAACTAAATCATCAAATAAAAGGATACACATAAAAATTAACAAGTAAGACACCTAATCAATGCACTACTTTTCTATGAACAGTGAGTTTTTTTAGTGGGGGGAGAAGGCATTCCAATAAGTGCTCCCCTATTTTTACTCTGAATCCTGCTTATTGTAAATCTCAAGCTTAGAGGATGAAACCAAGTGTCACTTTTTCATATGGACAGGTAAGAGTTGCTAGACTGAAAACTGGAGAGGGCTCCTGTACCTTTAATGGCTGCACAGAAGAAGGAACTTTACCAGTTGACGCTTGTTACTGCCTCGTATGATAAGCAACATCTTCTGAAATGCTCTCTTCTACACAACCAGTAAAGGTAAAGGAGTCCTCTCCAGTTTTCAATCTGGCAATCATAAAGACACGTAGCAGCTGTTACCTGTTTTCTGTACTAAAGTGCCTCTGAGTGGATTTTGGGTCCCAGCTGCTGTTGGGCACAGGTTGCTTCATGGACAAAGGAGAAAAAGTCAACAGCAGCAGGGATGTACCATTTGGCCTAGAAAGCCCCATTTCTACAGCTGAACCATGAGGTAGCATTCTCGTCTGTGCTATGTCTTCCCAACTCCTTTTCCTCACCCACAAATTAAGACTGATTGTGAGAATGGTGGGAGGGTGGTGGTAGGAAGATTGAGAGAAGCCAAACATAATGGAAAAGAAGCTGCTACTATGTAGTCTGGCTTCCCTCTTATTTGGGGTGAGTGGGAAGGGAGTACAGGCACAGTTCCTGAAATGAAAGCTTGCTGAATGAGCTATGAAAGCTTATGGTATGGGAAATGTATGCCTCTTTTCTTCAGGCATCTGGTTTAGCTTGAAAAGGAAGAGCAAAAGGCTACGAAAGCATTTTTTCAAATCTACACATTTCTCAAAATAAACTGGGCTGGCAGCAATTTCCAGGCTCGGAAAAAAAAAAAGACTTCAGACTAAGAAATTGTGCAGATAATTATTTCTGTGGCAATCTATTCTATTACCACTGTGGCAGGACTACCCTAATCTACATTGGTGGCCTGATAACCAGGAATATAGCTATGGGATGGAGGAAGGAGCACACTGTCCTTCCAAATAAGAATTTTGCCCCTCCAATGAAATTTTCTTTCAGTTCCCAAATTTCTAGCACTGCAGAGAGTGAGACTTTAAAAACCATTCACCTCTACAACTCTTTTATCTGCTGTGTTCCCATTCCCTTGGGAAGTCTGCTTGTCCTTTTCTTGTGGATGCTTAGAAAGGAATGTTGGCCTTACCTGTGATATATTCATTTCCAGCAGATAAGGGACGAACCTCCTAACAATTAGGTTGGTTCCTCCCACTGTTCCTAGTAGGCAGGATAAAGAAAGGCCTTCTGGTGTTACCATGTGGGGGGAGCAACCCCCTGGAAGTGAGTCCTTGAACAGCCAAGGAAAAAGATGCTCCAAAGATAAAAGAGAATGTTAAATCATTTATTAGCATATCCATAATCAACAGTCATGAACACTGTTCCTAACAGGGACTACTGTGTAACTGAACACTTGTAAAGAATGGCAGCCCACAAATTGTGGGGCCCTGTGGCCCTCAGAGGATAACTATATGCATTCTGATATTCTGGCATTGTTACTCCAGTACCCACAGGATAGCAAGGAGGTTCATTCCTTATCTGCTGGAAATGAACGCATCACAGGTAAGACCAATGTTTCTTTTCCCAGCAGAGAAAGGGCTGAACCTCCTAACAACTGGGACTTGTCAGAGCCTCCCCCATTTAGGGTGGGTAGCGTTGGCATCCTGCTGTTCTAGGGATCCATCACCTGTTGTCAAAACCCTCCTAAATATTAACTACCTGCTGAAATATTCTTTGCCCTAAGGCAGCCTCAGGTGACTGAAAGATATCTAGCCTATCATGTCTCATGAACATGGAGGATGACTTCCATGTGGCCACTCTGCAGATCTCCACTAAGGGAGCATTGTTTGGCAGAGCAGTCATTGTGATTGTAATCCTGGTGGGCTGCACCAGAACACCCTCTGAACATGGACAGTTAAGAATCTCACAGCAGGCTGCAATTTGGGACTTGATCCACCTGCTCAGGGTGGAAGTAGATGCTCCTTGCCCTTACAGTGTACCTGGAAGGAGATGAATGTGCCCTGCAGAAGATCGACTTCACCTCAGGGACGGAAGTTATGCCCATTTGAAGCACCATGGAGTCATGCCTGATGACACAGAACTCCTTGCGTGGTGAGAAGGGCTTCTAACTCAGACACTCTGCATGCCAAGCTGACAACTGGCAGAAAGAGGGCCTTCTGGGGCAGGTGTTTCAGGGAGATTTCCATTAGAAGTTTGGATGCTGGAATTGCCAGTGCCTTCAGGGCAGTGAGTGTGGGTCCCAGGAAGGGAAACGTTACTGCCACCTCCTACAGTGTACTAAAAGTCCCTTAAGAAATATCCTCACACGTGGATAGGATGCCATCCTGGTCCCTTGCCCATGGGGCAACTGTGAGGTGATGCCTGTGATCTATGATAGAGTTAGACCCAAGGCCCTGATCTATGCTCTCCTGGAAAGCTTCCAATAAAGAGGGGACTGAGAACCTTAGAAGGTACTAAAGGTCACCCAGGCTGCCTAATGTGCTACAGAGTGGTGCCTTCCAGGCTATTTGATTTGGGAGCCCAGCAACTGTCCCCTCCACCACCCATATTTTTGAAGAAGAGAAAGAACAGAGATAGAAAAAAGGGAAGAACAAAAATGGCAATTTGTAGCAACAAAGGCCTCAGAGCTCAGCTGAGCACATCATCTATGAGCTGTAGGCATGAAAAAGACTGACTTCCAAGAAGTTGCTCTCCTGACATGGTAACACCAGAAGGTCTTTCTTTGTCCTGCCCACTATGAGACATAGGAGGAGCCAACCCAATTGTTAAGAGGTTTGGCCTCTTCTCTGCTGGGAAACCATTTCTAAACATTCAGCTGTAGTTTTACATTAGGTAATGCTAAAACTTTGAGGACTGAGGGGGGAAAATACACGTTGAGGGATAGATTTCTTATTTGGGAGGCAATGCCTTCATTTTGTTCCCTCTTGTAGCTACACTCCTGTTGGTAACTCTGGAATGGGATGAGCAATTTGTTCTATGTGCAGGAAATGTTACTAGTATTCTTATTTTCCATCCCCCAGGATCCACTGTGGGATGCATCACCTTCACAAATGTGAAAACATAACAACTTCTAATGTCCAGAATTGTATCTCCAATTTTGGTTTGTTGGGGCTGCTGGAAGACGGTTGAATGCCCTCTTTACAGCAAAATTACCACTCCTGGCAGCTTCCAAGTAAATTAATTTTTAATTCCAATTTTCTTTTCCAGCAGGGGTTGGATGAGAGGTTTGTCAGGGAGCGGAGGCCTCAAAATGACCTTGGGATCTCACAAGGCCTACTGGTTATACCTTCTCTCATGCCCCTCCAGTCTACAGGAAGCAACAGAAGCCACCTGGGTCCATCTCCCTCATTCCCACCCTGTTTTAAGAAAAGATTTGAGGGACGATGAAGATAATGAACAAGAAGAACCAAAAAAACATTGTGTATATTACAGACATGGTCCACTGTAACATTTATAGCAAAACATACAGATCTAATGCAGCAGTGCTGGATGTGCTGTAGGGAGCTTGTTCTGATTTTATAGGATGCTGTTTGAGCCATTACATCACCCTGCTAAACTGATCTGGATTTGACCAGAGGCTATGGGAAGAAACAAAAAATTAATGTGCCACCATGAGTTGGATCAGATCATCTTTGAAACTTTGTCTCCCAGTCTTTAAAAGATAGTTCCCTAAAAAGACTTTGAAGCTTTCCAGAGTGAGTGGGAGGATGATGATTATAAAACAAGCATAGAGAGAAGCACAGTCCCACTGGAGTAAAGCATCTCCCTCTCATATTTTATAATATTCAAAACAAGCCCTGGGTTGTCTCTTGTGTGCATATCTTCTTCCTTGTCCCTTATGTGGGGTCCATGTATTGCTCCACTTCTCCTTTGCTCCAGTTCGTTCTAGACTTGGAATTTTTGAGTAGGAAGAGGGTGTACTGTAAATTCTCTCTAACTGCTCTAACGCCATTTCCACCTTACACTGTTGTAGTGCTATTATTCCACTTTCAACATCCTGTGGAATTCTGAGGTTTGTAGTTTACTGAGATCAAAGAGCTCTCTGTCTGAGAATTAATAAAGGCCCCTCCCTAAACTGCAAACACCAGGATTCTATGGGATGTTGAAAGTGGAATAATAGCACTTTAACAGTGGAGTGTGGAAATGGCCTAAGTCAATGTGACTTACAAAAGTCCAAATACAAATTCTGTAAGGCAACAGACAGAGCCCTAAAGTGATAGGGGACATATTTTGTAGGCACTGAACAGGTTTTTGCCTAGGGTCAGTTTATGGCCTTAATATCTTCCTTTCATTTCAAGCACAGAAATTTTGTTTGCTAGAGCTAATGGGTTGTTTTTACTGCTTGGCTTATTGATTATTTACACAGAGCTTTTAGAATATCTCTTATGGAGATATTCTTAGCTCCTCACATAGTAAGGCATTAAATTTCCAATGCAATGGATCAGAATTTTATAATTCTGAATTTGATAGTTCTTTGATTCAGTGACTTGTTGCAAAACTAGGAGTCATTCTAAAACTCACATTTTAAGAAGTACAGCTGGACAGGAAAAAGGGAGTTGGGGAGGGGTCAACATTTGACAAAAGTAGTAACTGGCACATCATTAACATTTACTACCTCTATAAATTAATGGATGAGCAAACTGGAACATTTAACACAAAGAAATTACTCTCCTAATTCTGCTCCTAATTTCATTTCCCCTGTTGTAGAATACCTAGGACTTGAGCACAGCTCCTTGAGACAAGGGAAAGTATGGATGGTTCGGCGCCTCTCTCTCTTCTCTCGGCGGACACGCAGCTGATCTAAGCTCTGCAACTCTTCCACCTGCTTCTGTAGCTCATCTACTTGGTTCTGAAGCCCTTCAATGGTTTCTGTCAGGCTGTAAGTCCAAAGAGGAAGGGAGGAACAGAGCAGGAAAGAAAAAAAGGAAGACAGAAAGAATGCTAGATGTTCTTTAGACGGATACATGTTAACTGGGAGCCAGCGTAGTGTAGTGATTTTAGTGTTGGACTAAGACACTGGGAGACCAGGAGTCAAATCCCTGCTTGGCCACAGAAACTTACTGAGTGACTTTGGCCAAGCCATGCTTTCTCAGCCTTACAGGAAGGAAAGGGCAAACCCACTCTGAAAATATTCTGCCAGGAAAACCACATGGCTTTAGGGTCACCATAAGTCAGAAATGACTTGAAGGTCCACAATAACAAACAGGTTAGCTGTTATGGCTGGGAAAACATTGCCTATCAGAGTTTGGAAGAAGTTTTTTGTTTTTGTGAGGGGGTGCAATTACAATTTTATGAATCCCTCACCTAATATGCCCCTGCCTATGCTGTCTAGGCAACTGGGAAAATGTAGTCCAAAAAAGTAACTCTTCCAAGCTGTGCTGGGGATTAGTCAAGCCACATACCCACCTCCCCAAGGCATAACTATCAGGAAATCTTTGTCTGGAGAACATCTGCATACTCCCTTAAACTGAACTGTATTCAGATGTCCTCACATTTCTGGCCTATAAACTTGAAGTCTTTTCTTACTGTCACTCACACAGAGGCAACCATCACACATCAGCACCAAATGATCATTCAGAAATTCTGAAAATCTAGCTTTCTCCATCCTGCATAACTTAACCCAGCAAATATGTTATTGATGGGAGCATGTTCATTCCATTCTCTAGGATGAAGTATGAAGCAGTATGTGCTGAAATATCCCTTCAGAACATGATGCATTAAAGAATCCTAAAGGAGTCTAGTGCAAAGTGTAGGACATAAAAATTCCCCTAATCAAATGTTCATCTGTCTGTCCATCCCCATTCACCCTACTTGGACAGCTAGCTTACAAACTTTAAAACTGCTCTTCCAACAGAGGAAGAAAAATGATTTCCCTGTTGGAAGACAGATCTTGCATTCCACTCCATGTCATACCCAGTGGACATTATGAATACAGGGCGACTGTCTCAGCTGTCTTTTGAAGCCAAATAACTCTGACTGAGTTTTGAATGATTTTTTTTAAAAAATCTTGGGGATCTGCTAGAGATGCAACCTTAGCCATCTTCCTTTCCAAACAACTAAAAAAGGCTTGTGTTCAAAAATACAGGTTTGCTACTGTCCTGTGAGGAATGTGGCAACACAGGCTAACAATCTTTTGCTTTTTGGCTTGGGGTGGAATTTTTAAAATCACAGCTTTATGACTGCAATCTAATTGCTGCAGTCACATAGTTTTGCTTTCTGCTTTCTTTTTCCATGGTGATCCACACAGAACTGCATTCTGTGGTGACAAGAGGTTATCTCAATTTAGAAATCACAGCTGTGTGAATCTACCTCAATGAAGAATTACCATTGTATCTTCTGCTGAGATGCCTTACTCTCTAGCACAAGCTTCTGATTGGCTAGTTCGAGATCTCGAGCTGTCATATCCAGCTGCTCATAGACTTTAGCATGCTGTTCATTCATATGCCGTAACATTTCCAGCTGTTTTGTCAAATACTGGGGGGAAAAAAGAGATTAAAGGGTAAGAATCTCACCAAACATTAGGAACATAGTGCTATGAAACACTCACTGGTGCCATTTTTCAATAACGTTTGGCTGAAAAACGGAAGAGATTAATCAATCAGAAGCTTCTGATTAAGTAAGTGTGCCTCCCTGATTAGCTAAGGAACACATTTTTAAAATGTACTATTGCTTCTCTCTCTCTCTTTTTGTATATATAAAAAAGAAGTTATAAAAACTCAAGATGGCAGCAGAAATCTTAGAAAATAAATCGATCCTTTGTTTTGTTAGGGGAACAATCCTTTCTAAGACAGTACATTCACATATTCATGCACAGCCAAAGAACAAAACACAGTGCTTTTCCCCATTAAAAAATGTTCACGTGCACATTTATGCAGATTCTTAATCAAACTATTAATAAACTAATACATTAAAATAGATACAATTAAATGCCTGCGAGCTATTTAACTGTGTGACAACCCTAATTTGCATATTGTTGCTTCTAACAGGAGTACAGAACCAGTCTGAGAGTTAGCATGGTGTCTTGGTTTGAGCAGTGGATTATGACTCTGGAGACCAGGGTTTGAACACCTGCTTGGCCATGGAAACCCACAGGGTGACCTTTGGCAAGTCCTACTCTATCAGCCTCAGAATTTTAGCAGGTGGTTCTTGTTATGTGGTCGCTTGACAAATAATACCTGCTGAAATTCCCTTTTATACACAAGCATTAAAGCCTTCTCTAACTTTCCTTCTGGCAACTGGATGGACTCTTCATTTTTAAAAAATCAATTGTTTTTCACCGCAAAATGCACATGCTGTTTTTGGAGGCTTCTATGAGTGATGTGTTAACTTCAAGAAAAACTTGCAACCCTCTTCAAAGCCCCTGAGCCACCACAAACCTATTGTGGAGGACACAACTAGAAGGGATTTCTGATCGTAAATCTTGGCTAATTTTATGGCCTAAAATGATGTGTCATGGCCTGGTATGGAAGTAAAACTCACTCCTGCATGGATTACAGCTGCTCAAGCCTCCATTAGAACTAATATGTCTTCTACCAGCCTCTCCTGGCATCGTCATTATATTTCCAAGAATCTCAGTATATAGGAATACTGCTGGCTGTACAGTTGTGGGGAAAACATGATCACCTGAAGTCTGTTCTGAAGCTGATATTTCAGATTTAAAGGCCTAGCAACAGAATCTTGAATAAGGGGGAAATTTTTATTTCCTTCAATCCCTTCTTTTAAGATCTTCTCATAAACATTTCTCATAGAGAAAACTCAATCTTCCTCTCAAAATCAAAAATTTGGAGGGCTTTACCTTTTAAAAAAAATTGAAGAACTTTAGAAAAACTGGAAATTTAAAAATCCCCCTTCTCTGACTGCAATTTGCATCCTCTCTGCCAAACTTATTACTTTAAAAACAAAGCAAGCTACTATTATTTTTTTTTAAATCCTAAGATTTTCATACAGTGTTGGTGAGCAGTGAGAAAAAATAGATCCATTGTGTGGAGAGAACAATTTCACCCCATTTCCAGAGATTTGCACAAAACTAATCAGGGGCTCAACGTATCTCAAACTGACCCTTATTAAAGCAGCTGTTCGAATGAAAACATATGGGGTGGGAGGATTTCCCTGTTGGGTACAACACTGCCTCATTGAACTGCTGTGTTCTTGCAAGCCTTAATCCACCTCTGTTTCAGCCCCCTTCCATATGAGCTTGTTTCCCCCTCCCCCTAATAACACAGCTCTGGGGCTGCAGATCCTGCTGACCACAACATTGAAAATTCTGACTAGAACAGGCATATGTATTTTCACAGCCATGCTCAGTATGCACCAGTTGCAAAAAACAGATTTGGGCTATATATCAGCTTGTGCTTCATCAGGGCCTGCCACTAAGTACCTCTATCTCTTGTACTTGCTCCTCATTGGTTGCATACATTTGTTGTAGAGAATCTTCCAGTTCCTTGTTGCGTTCTAGCAATGTCTTACCCAGTTCAGCGGCTAAGTGCAAGTCTGAAAAAGGAAAAGAAACAATCATGAATCGAGGGCCTTTTCTCCAAACATTTTGGAACACAGCACATGTGTTAAGTCAGCTGGGTGAATTAATCCATTTGAAACTTTTTAAATCCAACTTTCCAAGGCTGGAGGCAGCTAATGAAGTCACAAACCACACACCAAGTTCAAAAACAAACCCTGTAAACAAAAATGCATTGATAAACCAGGAGCAGCAATTAAAATAACTCAGCAATGGTCAGGAAGCTTGCCATAGCATTTGACTGTAACTGCCACACGTTCCCCGTTGTTGATGATTTGCAGGGTTGAAAGAAAAGAGGGAACCAGTAAGTGTATTTCTGTTTTTTAGGCTGGAATCTAAAAATCTGAAACCTAGCAATACCAAGAGGATCTCACGCATCCCTGTTACTGGAGATTCCTCCACTGATCCAGACTAGGTCGGGGAGGGACTGACTGTCACTGTCACTGAAATGAGAGGAGCAGGGATGAGCGAGCCCTGGACTTGGAGGCAAATTTCTCCCAGGACCTATTATGGGCCATATTATACACCCTCACAAACCTCAAAGCAGCCAGAAACCCATGTCCAGTTCTATAAAAAAAAAATTTGGCTACGTAAAGACAAGACAAGAGGGTGGAGTCCTATGCCTTGTTTTGAAGAAGAATCACTAAAGGGTCTTTCCGCACGCACTACATTGTTATAGAGCTATTATTCCACTTTTGACATCCTGTGGAATTCTGGGTTTGTAGTTACTGAGGCCAAAGAGTTCTCTGGTTGAGAGTTCTAACGGTCCCTCCCTAATTGCAAACCCTAGAATTCCATAGGATGTTGAAACTGGAATAACAGCACTACAACAGTGTAGTGTGGAAAGGCCCTATGTCTAGAAACACCCTACTCCTACAGGAAAAATCTTTTCTCAGTGAAATTGTTTTCGGGATGTGTGTGTGTTTGTGTGTCTGGAGACCCTGCATGTTGCCCACATCTAAGATCATCTTCCTCCAATTCAGATTTCTTTGTACCATACTGCTCAGATGTATTTATCTGTTCAAGTAATTTACAACTATTTATTATTTATTTAGCACTTGCACTGTAGGGCAACTTGCCCTAATTATCCACCTTAGTGGGAACTGGAAGAAAGCAGTGGTGCCACTCAGCTGCTAACTGTATATTTTTAAACTGTTTGCTAGCTACTTTAAAAGCTTGTGTTGAGGAGAAGTATATAAATTCCCTAATGATGCTCCTGATAATAGCAGCAGAACCAGCAGGCCTTCTAATATAAAGTTCATTTTGCAAACACCACAGAAGGCCGCAGGAGAGATGTCCGTGCCTTATCAGGGAAGAGATTCCAATGTATAGAAATGTTTCAAAATACATGCTATTTGTAAGTTGTTCGCCGCCTCGATCCATATGGAGAGGCGGGATACAAATAAATAAATAAATAAATAAAAATGCAAAGTAACACCCTTTCAGCTTCTCCTCTGAAACCAAGGATCAAGAACTTCAGCTGCCAAGTCATAGTATCTAAGGAGCAGAGCTCAGCAAAATTAATTTTGGATTACAACTCCCAGGAGGAAAAACAACAAACAAAAAACTTAGAATCTCCCGGCCATCATAGTCAGTGGCCCTATGGGCTACAAAATTTTGGGTGCTGCAGTTCAAAAAGGAACTTTTCAAGCTCTACTCTCAGAGGTAGTTTATACAGAGATGGTTTTGAAGAGCTTTAAAGGCACCAGCAGCTTTGAATCAGTGACGAGACTATTGCAATTATTGTAAAATCAGCTGAATAATCTGTTTTCAATATCTACTAGGATCTTTTTGAACCTGCTGTAGTTTTGGGGAGGAAGTTAATTTTGTACATCCTGTCAGTGGTTAATACATGACAGGCTAGGATACAGAGAGGGTCCCTGCTCCCCACAACCTGCTGCATGGTGAAGGTATTTTAGTTTATTTTATGCATTTAAGGTGCCAGGCTGAGCTCTCACTGAACTGACCCTTTGTTTCAAGGAAAGCTGTCTCCTATGATTCTCTTATTGTAATACTGTGAGAAGTAAAATATATTTTAGTTTCTGCAATATTATTAACAAGTATTACTAACATATGTATTAGCTTATAGTCTATAACACATTTTTAAATATATTTACACACATATACTTTAGTATGTGAGCTTTTGAAATACAATGGAGTCTAAAGAAGCATAAATTTTAGAAACTGGCAGCTTGGAGCCAGAGAAGACCTTGGAGCGAAAGGGAACCAGGCACATAGAGATAAGGATTCAACAGTGAGATGAATGTACTCCTTTTTGGGGAGGCACCCGCTTATGCAGACTAAAGGTCAGCAAAAGCTGAAAGGGGTGACTAAGCTGATAAAGAAAAACAAGACGAGAATTTGACCTTGTTTAACAAAAATGGGAGGTTAGAATCTGGTTGATGGGCATTTTGAAATAGCAAATGAGAGTTAAGAAAGCACAAGGTTAAAGCGTGATTATGTGCATGATCATATATACTGTAAAAATGGTGAAGGGGGCATTTCTTAGGCGATTCTGATAGGGTTGTAACTTTTGGGTCCTGCCCACGGGGAGGGAAGCTGGCGTAGGGGATAAAATGTGTGTTGTTTTGTGGGAGGGGGTCCTTCTCTCTTGAGAGCACCCGTGTCTGCAGAAACGTATTTTTTTTAAATAAATTCTTGATGCTTCAGCCGATCCTGTGTTAAATTGATTCATGAGTGTTAACAGCTATCTCCCACAAATACAAAAGCCATTTTCCCCTACACTGTTATAGTGCTATTATTCCACTTTCAACATCCTATGGAATCCTGCGGTTTAAAGTTTAGGGAGGGCATTTAGAAATCTCAGCCAGAGAGCTCTTTGGCCTCAGTAAACTACAAACTGTAGAATTCCACAGGATATTGAAAGTGGAATAATAGCATTAAAACAGTGTGGGGCAGAAATGGCCATATTACTTTTTATGTTTTACCATTTTAAAATTGCAATTTCATGCTTTTAAAATTGTGATTATGATGGCAGGATAGAAATGGTAGTGGGGAAAAAAGAATATTAATACAATATAGGTTTGTGAAAGTACAACCCCCCAAAACCAAGCATTTATCTTCTCAGAGTGTCGATGATGGTTGTCCCTCACATTTCCCCACTGTTTGTAGATGCGGAATAAATCCAGCCAAGTTCCACAATTGGTAAAAATGATGTTCAGAGCTTAACAGATGGCTAGATTTGCAGCTTACAAACTACTTGAGGGTGTTGGGTCTACGTTTATTTCCAAGAACTGACTAATCCTTTGCATTTTACCCACTTCTTTCTCCTCAATCTCCTCAGCCTAGAATAACAAGCCCATCTCTTGCCACCAGAGTCTTCACAGCTGCCTTTGTCGCTGCCTATCTGATCACCTTTTTATCCGTGAACGTGTGAGAAGACTGGTGAAGGGTTGGCGACTGCTGCCTGAGGCACAAGCTGCCATAGACTCCTGCCTGTGTATGTGTGTCAAGACATTTAACTGCACCTGCCAGTTTAAGCGGCAGACCTCTCTGGGCACCATGGCTGTTGGGAAAATTATCCTAATTATTCCATCCTGGTGACAAGCAGAAGATGGCAGCGCTGCAACTGAGGTGCTAATTGAATCCTTGGGTTTTCCTTTTGGTTTTCCTGGACTTTAATGAGCAGAGCTCTCCAAGTAGCTATTGTTTGGAAGTGGTTGTTATAGCAGAAGGAGAGCTACAGAAGGACAACACCCCTCACCCGAAATTTCATCCACCCCATTCCCCATACTTCTAGACCTCAGGCTTTGTAACAGAATGAAATGATGAGGTTTTCTCACCCAAATGCCTTTCTTGCAATTAGTGGTTACGGAATTGTATATGCACCCCACA
This sequence comes from Ctenosaura bakeri, assembly GCA_948474755.1. Classification (NCBI taxonomy): domain Eukaryota; kingdom Metazoa; phylum Chordata; class Lepidosauria; order Squamata; family Iguanidae; genus Ctenosaura; species Ctenosaura bakeri. The sequence continues at coordinate 53,698 of CAOLHI010004710.1, forward strand.
TTGTAGGCAAGAGTCTCACTATGGACTTCATTGAGCCTACTGACAATAGACTTTATAGAACTGAAGGACGCACCTAAACACAAGTAAGCACAAATAACCTCCATCCAGGTGAACAGGGCTTACCAGGTGGAGAAAAGATGCAATGGTATGCAAGAACAGACGTACGTTGTTAAATTGGCTTTGCTTTATTTTCTTTTGTCAAGAAGTACATAGGCGGTAACACGTGACATCTGCAGGCCAGCCTAGGCTTTAATGAATTCTAAGTTGCTGATTCTGTCTCAGAAAACTGATTTCCATTTCTCAGTGCTATACCCTAGGGTGAACTCTGAGAACTGAGGGGCTCTTAATTTGAATAATCATGATGATAATGAATGACCTGGTCTGGCAACTGCTCTCTCTAAATGGGTCTGATTAAGAGAGCGTTGCAATTGCTGTTCAAGAGACATTTACAGAGAGCTACCTCCAATTTTCAAAATGCCCCCAGGAGATCAAAAGCGTGACAAAGGAGTAAAAGCTGGAAGAGGAAAATGACACATTCCAATCTTTGTCAAAAGAGAAATTTCATATTCATTAGCTGCTTTGGCTGTGACTGGAACCCTTTTCTTTGCTTCATACTTTTCCCCCCTTTTTTTCCAGAGCCGATAGAGATTGCACAGGTTTTACTCCTGTATGACTTGACCAGACACCAATCTAGAAGTATTCAAGCTGCTTCGCTCCAGGTAGCAAAGCTGAATGTTCTCCTTGTTTCCCTGAGGATTACGTCAACCTCATCCCACCATATGGCATTCAATTTAATCTGTTGGGATTGAGTTAAGTGGATTTCCTAGGAAGCCCAGGATCCAACATGATTTTAAAAACTCTTTCAGTAATAATTTTGCAGGAGGCAGGAAAGGTATAAATGGAGGAGAAGGAGGGGGAGATATGTGGAATTAAAGGAAAGGAAGCATGTGATTCTTTTCTGCGATTGAATTAAGAATTCATAGGAAACCATGCAGAGTTTTAGTTCTGAAAGGGTTTGTTTAAAACCTGTTTCGTTTAACCATTATACAAGTTCTTATATACTCAAGGATTTGCTATGGATGGGTATGTGCACATATACAGGAGTATGAATGGCCAGCAAAAATGTCATGATAAATTAAAAATCAAAGCTAAGTTTGATCATTCTGCCATTCATCTTCATCTACTGGATGCTCTTTCTGCAAAGATATGGATTTTTTTTTAAAGGAAGACATTTCTAGGATAAAATAATATAACCTCTTTTGCTTGCCATAATAATCTCCAGTTTTAAGTTTTAATTTTAAATATTTGCCTCCATTGTTTCCCTACAACAACTTTACCTTCTAAATCCCGCAGGGTAAAGGACTTGTCATACCATGTACGTAGATGACAACAAATAAGTTCCTTAGAAAATTTCCATTTTCAGTAATGTGAATAAAACAAAAGCCTCGCATACTTCATACATAAACCGAACAGTTTCATGTGCAAAACTTATCCGACATTCATATGCTACCTCATAACTAAAGTTATTTGGTTATACAAAATACATTTCATATACATACATACATACATATGAAAGGAAAATAAATGGATCAACTCAGTAATTACAAGTATGTATTTTCATTTCCTTTCAGTGTTCCTCCCCCCACACCATGGTTATATTATTCCTTTGTAGCCCTAGAGCTTGGATGAATAAGAGACATTAAGAAAGAACCTTGTGCCCGGGCATTCAATGACTCCTTTCCTTGATGCACCACAATTAACTCTAGAAATCTTCAATTAATCATAATTTCATGATTAATCTGAACTTCGAAATAATGGCTACCAGAGTTGGAGTAATCTTAAGCCAACTTCAGACTTGGCAACCAGAGTTTCTTGGATGAAAAGGGAAATGATACTTACTAGATGGTGATCATCTAACCACTGATAATCAAACAGGAGCTATTCATTAATTAAAGCCCCTTCATTTCAAATTGACTGGGTAAGACTGGAGAAATCATTGCACCTCGTCAGTGAAATGTTAAGTTTTAACATTTCTCTGCAGAATCATACAGGCACTTTAGTATAATATGCATTATTTATTATTCAACTGGACTTGTTGCATACTGCCAAGGAACTGTAGCAGCTGGTCTTTTGTCAAACCACTTGGACAAATTATATCAAGAACAGTATGGAGGGCAGACAGCTACGCAGTCAGGAAACATGAAGCCAGAAAGTCACAGTGGAATGAAACAGCAGCCGTTCAGGAGCCACGTTGTCATGGTTACAGAGATTGCTCTTGGTGACCTAGCACATTTGTCACACTCATATCAGCTCTAGGGCAACTTAAAAAAAATATTCACAGAAAGTGCAACACAAGAAGAAAAATACTATCCGTCTTCCCAACTGTTCCTTCTTCCTCAATACTTCTTTCTTAATTTATTTTGATCTTTATCTAACCATCAAACTTCTTATCTTGAAAGTTTTAATAAATATCCATCTTCCTATGTGGTCACTCTCCAAATATTATCATTGTAGGCTATTAGTTTGCCACAAAATCATCTCTTTTCTTCACCTCCCCCCCCCCAAATTTAATCTGAATTTCTGGTACTGGTTTGTCCATTATCCGGACATACCACAACCAATTCAATTATTTTAGTGGTTGAAATTATTTCTTCTGTTTATCTGTGAGCATCCATGTGGCTACCAGAAGGGGGTCTATAAGAACATGTACTGTTCACTCGATTTATATTTCCGAAAGCCATTTCAGAGGCTAAAATTCCAACCCCCAAAATGTCTTGAAGCCTAGATGATTTGAATATGGCTATCAGATATGCAAGTGGATATCAACTAGTGGCACCTAACATGCCTACTGTGGTATGAACTCTCACGGATTACAATCCACTTCACTGGATGTACAGTGTTACCATGAATCGCATAGCTTTGTGCAGGTGTGTGGGGCAGACAGTGAAGCCAGAGTTTAAGGAAATGCAAATAGTACAGAAATTAACAATTATGCAATTAACAGTAGTCATTCACGAAACTTGCTTTGCTTATTGTTGATAACAAAAACATCTTACCCAAGATGGCAAGGTCATAAACACCTACCACAATTTAAGCCACGAGAGCTAGACTTGAATTATTTAGAAGAGTAATTCAGCAGTTTCTCTCTGCTCCCATTCCTTTGCCTCTGCCCTTGCACTGACATCTCACGCCGAGACAAAAGGTAAAGCAATTGCGGGAGCACACATGCTCTGTCCTTCTCTTCTCCGGAGTTCCCCCCTCTCACTCTGGCCCTGGCATGTAGAAAGAAGGCTCCTGCACCAGAGCCCCGGAAGGGAAAGAGATCACAATTTTCCCACTTTCACAAGGGTTCTGTGCCCTGAACCCTCATGAATGTGGAGAGGTGACTGTAGATGTCCCTTTGAACTTATCCAGCCAGGCTCCTTCCATGTATCTCCCTTTTCCCTCTATCTCTTCAATATTAGTTGATGTTAACCATCCTTACTTGCTTTCATTCTGCTTCCCAGACCCTTGACATCCAGCATTGTTTTTGTTGTTATATGCCTTTACCTTGACTCTGACGGCAACTCTATCCTAGGGTTCTCTTGGCAAGATTTATTCAGAGGCAGTCTGAAATCACTTTCCTCTTAGGCTGAGAGAGCGTGGCTTATCCAAGGTCACCTGGTAGGTTTCCATGGCTGAATGATGATTTGAATCCTGGGCTCAAACACCACATTAGCTCTAAAATCTGGTGTACCATTTGACTTGGTTTTTTGTTGTGTGCCTTCAAGTCATTTCCAACTTATGGCAACCCTAAGGTGTTTTCAGGTTTTTTTTTTCTGGGGCTGAGTGTATGTGATGCACCCAAGGTCAGACAGTGGGTTTCCATGGCTGACTCAGGGAATCAAACACTGATCTCCAGGGTCATAGTCCAACAACACTCAAACTACTACATCGTGCTGGCTCTCTAAAATAACATTTGACTATCGAGATGTAAATTATTTAGGTCAGGGATGGGAATCATGCTGCCCTTCAGATGCTGCTAGCATTATTCACCACTGGCTAGGACTGCTAGGAGCTGCAGATAAGTATGTACAACTGCAGTCTACAGACTAACGGAGGGACGTGAACTGTGACCCTCTAAATGTCCCCTTGGAACTGATGGGACTTCTCAGTAGAACAGCCACAGGATTCCTTGCAAAACCTTTAGTTACCTAAAATACTGACATTACTCTTCTAGACCTACCTCCTCTGTCTTGAGATCTGACAACCACAGTGATCATTACCGTATTCTCCTGTCTTCATCCTGCATGCTGGTAAGCCACTCCAGGTGTGAGTACTTTCCCTTTTTCATTTTGTTCTCTGAAATCAGAAAGCTGTTGTTCTTCCTCAGGTTGGCTGTCCCCTTAACTTTGCTTTGCTTTCAGCATTTCTAAATCTTCCCTAGAACAGAGCTTCAGTCAGATAAATACCAGGTATCCTTCTAACATACATACAGCCCTGGGCTATGTATGTTTGAATTTATTTAGCCGCTACAGCTGCCTCAGTTCCCTTCCTAACTGTTCCTCTTCCGCTATAAGAACCTTTACAGGGTTAACCATTTTGAACAGACATGGTTTTTCCAAAGACAGAACTTGAAATATTGAAATACAATGCCCTTTATGCTTTAACAGTCCCTGCTCTTTCTTAATACAATCACTTTGTCATGAAAATGCAGAAATATAACAGTTGCAGAAGAGTTATGTGAAGATGGCTCTGTTCCCCTTTGCTTGTTCTAGTACTCAAGTCCCTTCAACTTAGGTGATAAGAAAGCCTTCCTTCTCTTCATACACAGCTCCTTCAAGGCCCCCCAACTGAAGGCTGCAGCTATATCCTACATACTCAATATTACCCAACTTCTCTCCTAATGCCTGTTGTGCTTTGTCCAGCTTTTGAGTTTGTCCTGTTTTATCTCAGTCAATTATGCGATTAATAGACATTTCCAAGTCATGTGCTGTTGAGTTCTTATTAGCTTTCTTGAATGCGCTTTAGAAAGTGATGATATCTGATCTAACATTGTCTTGGAAGTCTTGCAGAATTTAGTCCCAACTCCCAAGGGATGCGGGAGCCCTTGCTTGGAATGTTTTGATGCTATTTTTCATGCCTCAGGCAAACATTTGTCACACTCCGATTCAGGCCAAAGTAGGCAGCTTTATCTGGCCTTTTATCTTCTGTTTCATTCACTAGTGCTTTTCCGAAAAGCTTATTCAAATTCACATTAACACCACTAGGAAGTTTACTACAGTGAATTTATGGAGTAGTCTTATAAGACCATACTTACCTTTTTACTAATGCTGTCACCCTTCTACTTCATGGCAATCTGAAGTGGACTCCAGGCCAATGCAACTTATGTCATAATAAATTTGTCAGCCTGCAAGGTGCCATAAGGGTCTGTTGTTTTTTTGCAGGATAAGACTAATGGAGGGACATTTTGAAAGCTGAGCACCCATGGCTCAAGATTAGATCAATCAGATTTCAAATAGCTACCACTCAGTACTCCCCCCCATCAAGCAATGAAATTTGCAATCATCAACAGTACAAATGACAAAGGGCTAAATAGCATACCAGGCTTATTTAACTGCAATGGCTCCCTAATTTACCAATTTTTCATGGAAATCAGGTGGAGGGCTAAACTGTGGCTCTCCAGACATTGTTGAACTGCAGCCCTTATCGTCTCTTAACATTAGCTCCAGCGGCTAGGGTTGATGGGCAGTGCAGTTCAACAACATCTGGAGATCCACAAGTTTTCTAACCTTTTATGTAGACTAACATCTTTCAAGCATCTTCCAAGGCTTCTGGATTAGCAAGAGCCTTGAACAACTCAGCAAATGAAGACACTAAACTAAAAATATTAAAAGGCCTGTATGCTAATGGCAAGGGAAAGTGTTCACTACTGTCAAGCATTCCAGGTGGGGCTTTCGCTGACTTGCCAAAAGACTCTCTGTACATAGAAAATAATATTTCATGGAGACAGCAGCTCAGATCCTTCTTTCTGGACCTCTACTTTCTGCATGCAGGAATGCTATTCAATGAAGACTCCAATGTACTATTGCCACCTGAGCCCAGATTTTGACAATAAGGGCTTGATTCTGCTGGTTTACCTAAGAATAATTTAAGAAAACAGGACATACATTCAAGTACATAGAAAGCAGTGGTGTCTCTCAAAAACAGAGCCACTACAAGTACATTCACTCTTGTTACTCTGACTTCTGGGGGTCTCCTGGGGGACACCTTGGATTTGCTCCAAGAATGCAAAGATTGGGGAACTAGTGGAGCACTAGGTTTGGCAGAACGAGGGGCAGGGTAACCCAGTGAGACCTTCAACCCAATTTTTACGGGGTCAGACCAAGCAAAAGCCAGCCAAAGATTAAAAAATAAGCTAAAAATGTGTTTTTATTGGGGAATTCACTCATGCACGCACACAAGATACATACAGTTAAACATTCACACAATGGCTAACTGAAAGAAAAAGGGAGGAAAAATTATAGAGAGGCTGAGGGGTTTGGGAGGATTTATAATTACCAGTACAGAAGAGCAGTGAAGAGCAGAAATGTGTTTTGGCTTAGGTAGGACCTAAGGACGGTTCTCATTCAGGAGCCAGATGGACAGAGTGATGGGTAGACCTTCGAGACACTGCACTGGGCATCCTGAAATCAGGGGTATTTGTACCCTGAAAATAGCCTGTGGCAGGGAAGGTTCCAGATGCAGGACAAAGAGAAACTGTTGTGGACAATAGGTGTGGAATGGACTGATTGGTTTCAATGTCTTGGTTGAGAGAAGGTTTCTGGGCTAGCTGCAGTAGGTTATGCACACAGTAGGGTCTTGGCCACCTTATTGTTTTCTGATATTGGCAGTTGATCGGATTAGCTCAGAGCCATTAAGTCAGGCTTTCTTGGCTAATTTCAGAGAACTTTTGACCTGGCCATGCTGGGATCATCTCTGACCTACTCCCAGCCAGTGTCCCTTTCTTCCACATGGCCTTGCCAACCGTAAATATAATTTGTATTTTATGTCAACACATCTGCCAATTAATATATTTTGCCAATTAGATCATATCAAAATGTGGGGGTATACGGTTTGGTAAAACTCTGACAAGTCACTTCCATTAGTGAGGAACGTGCAATAAAGAGGCAGAACTCAGTGCAAAGAACAAGGTTGGCCCTAGGGCGTAAATGACTGACAGGCAAAGGGACACAGGACATGCTTGAAAATGTGTCTCTTCCAGGGGCAGGCTGAGTTAGGTGCTAGCTTTGCCCCCTGTATGTCATCCCAATTCGGACAGTAGGTGACAGGCAAAGGGACTTAAGGCTATGGTTCACCTACTTCCTTTTAATGGGAGCAGGGCATCAGGGAGATGGCAGGCCCTTAATAGGGATCATACAGACCAGATGGAACAACCTGATGGGCCAAATTCAGGAGGTTCCCCACCTCTGACCTAGATGGTTAGGAGGCAGTGCCTGCAGCAAACACTACATTCATCTATGGTGTACAGCTACAGTACATACTTACAAATCTGCAGTCATCAAGGAGTAAAATTTACCTAGGATACCAAGTCACCACAGATCAAACCAAACACAACCCAGACTACAAGAGTGTTATAATCAGAAAGTACCTTCACAAGCAGCAGATCCCACAAATGAAAACAAGCCACTGCAGGAAAGCTTTATGCCTGCCCCTCTTTTGAAAGGAAAAACGGTGTGGGGGAATCTGTGAAGTTGCAATATCTGCTTTTTAAAAATTCTTATCCCACAAATGGTTTTTGTTTTCCACACTGGTGTTCCCTTAGATGGTTGAAATAATGTTCTAACAAAGAAAACATCCCCCAAATGTATTCCTTTACATTCCCCAAACAACTGGTCACAGAATACTTATTGATTTTGACGATTTGAAAGCAAGTGGTCACCTGAACCAAGTTCTAAATGATGGAAAGAAAACAGACAATATCTTTTTAGCTAACATACCAATACTTAATACTTTTTGGAGATTCAAAAATTCCTAACCAGCCTAGTCCACAGAAAATTATCTCCCAAGTTGGCAAGATGTATTCTGGAATGAGATCCATTGAGTGTGAAAAAATGGATATTCTGTTTTTTTAAAAAAACCAACATTGTTATTAACAAGAAAATTTCTCTGTCACACAGCCATGGAGGTAAGGATTTCTCTGGGAAACAGGGGTTGACGTCACTGTTAACAAAGGACAATTTGAAAAAGATTAACATGGAGGCTGAATCAACGAAGAGAAATTGCATGATGAGAGCAAAATTAGCAGGCAGTCCTGCAATTATGAATTTAGATAGCTGTCAAAAAAGCATTCAAAAGCTGAGGGAAAGAAGAGGAACAAAGTGTTTCCATATATACACATGATATTAAATATAAGATTTATACAATATATGTATGTATATATCTGTTGACATCACTGTTTTTTTCTATCTCTATATACAGATCTATAGATAGATATATATATCCATTTTTTAAAAAGAGGTAAATCTGGAAGGCTGAACTCTGGACTTCAAGTGGCTATCACCTGACACAAGGGTATATTTCAGTGGCAACAAACATCAGAATGAATATGCAGAACAAGAATTTGGGAAAAGCTTCTAAATCTAGAGAAAATGGAAAGGAGAGGAGAGGTCAAAACAAAGACTTTTGAGAGAGCAACCAGAGGTGATTCCAGATAGATCTACTACCTGTTAAAGGTCTTATACACAAAACCTAGAATGTAGATCAGCACTACTGTAAAATAAAAACAGAGAGTAGATCAGTCTATTTTGTCAGCTGCCACTTCTTTCCACAGGTCAGAACACAGGTACTCTTAATATAATTTACAGCATTTTAATATTGGCACTTGTACCGACTAGGGAACAAGTCATCTGCAAAAGGTGTGGAGACCATAATTAGAAGTCATGCTCCTCAGTGCTCCTTCTTACTGCCCTAGGATCTTGTAGGATAACCAATTTTCTTTAAAGCATTCAAATCATTATGAAAACAGTAAGCATAAATGCTAACTAATATTTTGGTTTTATTGGCATTTAAAATATTTCAACTGGAATTTTGACATTACATATTTTCCCAGCATCTTCATGCTTCTCTTTTAACAATATACAAACTTATCTACCAAGTAATAGATGTTTGCTTACTTTTATTGAATTACAGAATTTATATTTTGAGTAACCCAAGAGAGATACATTCAGTACCTACAGAGGCAGAGTAACCAAAGATTCTCCTTGAACACAGTCTAGTTTACTGGAAAAGGGACTTCTTCTTAGGTCAGCTTTACAGCACAGAATTACTGCACCATGCTTTTTCTTGCTACAATGGTCATGTGTCTCCCTAGCTGAGCAAAAGCCTGTCAGAATTCAGCCCTCTATCTGAAGGCATCCTTTGTTGGAAGGACAAACTTGACTGAAAGAACCATCAGAAAAGATAACAGAGACCTTGAAGTTGCCCATCAGCCACTGGGTAGCAACTGAACAGCACACTCAGACCCATTCTGTCTTCCTGTGTAATTGATGTATTATATTATAATAGATATATTATATTTGTATATTATGTAAATGTGTATGTGTCTATTATACATTTCTAAATAGGCACCTATGCATATAAATTAACCCAGGCAAACTTTTTATTTTTTTGCTTTTGTCATCTTTTTCGCCCTGATGCTTAAGTTGCCACCCGACTTCCTTAACTGCAAAGTTAATATCAAAATCCTTAAACCTCACAGCCCATTCTGGACATGAACATTATTTCTGGTGGAAAGGTAAGTCAAAAGCACAGATAGATAATAAGCAAGTCAGCAAGCAGTGTCTTGTTTTCATGCCAGCAGTGCCCTAGTTTTCAAGCAGAATCATGCTGGTGTGGGGAGAAGCTGCAACATGGGTTCTTCCCATGTGGCCTGATGCTTCTGACGTTACCTCTGAGACTGGGGAATAAGCCATGCTGCAGCTGCTCTCAAATTGCAAAGGAGGAACTCAGATCACATCCAGGGGACATCAGTGACTTACAGGAAACTGGTGACCTCTACAGTTCATCTCCATTTCTTCAGTTCTCAACACACCTAAGTCTTTCTCAGGGTTCCTTTATTCTTTGGCATGTTCTGATCAATTCAATCTTCTGCATTAGGTACCCCTGGTTCCAATAATCCCTTCTGCTCTCTGTAGCAATCCTGTGCTTCATGTAGGTGACTGAGCACAAAGAATAATAATCCTTTGGAAAGGAACCAATGGTGCAGAACAGTTACTTCCCATTATCATCTGTGCTCTTCCAAACCATACCTTCTTATTTGAGAGCCACTTCAAATAAATTATTTTTGCGCTTCCTGATAGGTGATAGTATGACAGTAGAGGTACAAGCATGGTGACAAAGAGTAAGGAACAAAAGGCTTCTGCAACAAGAGGTTGCAGTGCATCCTTAACTCCTAACATGAGTGTTTCTGTTTAGTGTTCCAACTAATCAGGCGACTAACACTTCCTTCAGGATTCTCCACTCCATCTTCTCTCCCAACCCAGCTTTCATTTTGGACTTGGTCTCCCCACTGAGATTTTTAAGAAGAAAGTTACCCCTCCTGGGTTCCTTTTCAAAAAAGTGGACTTAAATCCTATGGCTAATTCCAACCAGCACAGACTCATTGAACTAGTGGAACTTTCGTAAATGTTGACTCACTCAGTTCCCACTCATTCACTGTGTCTATTTAGCTGAGACTAGCAACTGGATTTTGGCCTTGTACCTGTACATTCTGTACCTGGGGGTCTCATTCTGTATCTAATGAGGCAGCCCCCACGAATAAAAAGTTCCCCCTTCCATGAATGATAAGTTTGTACACCTGCAAGCTGTAAAATTCCCCTAAGCATGCTGACACCACCCACTTTTTCCTCAGCGGTTCTGGTTTGGCTCTGGTATTCTTGGCACTCACATTTCACAATTAAAAGGAGTGATTCAGAGAGATACCAAAAGGCCAGTCATACAAGAAAGTCTACACACCAAGACTACTAGATACACAGAAGTTACTGCTGAAAGGAAAAGATTTGGAGTAAAGATCTGGTTGATTGAAAAGATTTGAACATACTAGAATATGATCCAGTAAACTTCTCATTTCAATTTTAACTTACTGATTTCAGCAGAAGAGCTGGATTGTGACCATAATATTTTAATTATTAAGGGCAGATATATTGGAAGCAGTCATAAGTTGAAGAAACAATTGGTTTTTTCCCCTCCCAGAGGATATGCCCCAAATGATTAACCCAGGTAAGTGTTTCTAAGGTTGAAACGACATACAGGATTCAAGCAGCAGCTTTCCACGCATCAAGCTGAAATGTTTCCAGCCAAGTGGCTATTCTAATAACCAGAGCACCTAATTGCTTCCATGCCCCTCACTTCTGACTCTGCCCTGACAGCTCTCTCCTAACTCTAGTTTTTCCTGTAAATGGAACCATGTACTCAAAAGAACATTAATTGAAAATCTCTGATGAGTATTAACAGGAGATCTATCTATCTATCTCAATCTTTTCTGCCTTTCAGAAAATCAACTGAACTTCCCACACTACTTCTTGGAAGGGGCTGCTTTCAATATTATATTTTCTTTTCGTTCATGGGAGTAGATCTTATCATTAGAATAAGACAGCCCTCCAGGTAAAGAATGGCGAGACAAGACAGTAGCGTCACCAATACAGTTGACCTTCCATGTTCATGGATTTGATGATTTGCAAGTTTCTCTAACCCCTGCCCCCACCCACCTCAAGTGCTTCTTTTCCAGGGGAACTTTTTCTCTTGGAGGCTCTAATCAGGCCGTGCAGTCCTTTAAAAACTTGCCTGTGGTGGTCCTCCTCCTCCACCTGCTGCCTGGCCAGCTCTAAGGACAGATCACACAGCCTAACTTCAGCACCACAACCCCCTTCCATTGTCCCCAATATACCCAAAGGAGGAGATGGACAAGAGAGAGGAAGTATAGGGCTACCATGCCAACCCACCTCCTTTCCCTGACCTGGTTTGGGCCCCGGGTGCCTGCTCTCTCCACCATGCCTTGGCCTCCTACACACATTTTGGTATTTGCAGTTTTTCCACTTTTGTGGGGTGGTGGTGGTGGTCCTGTGTCCCTAACTCTAGCAAATGTGGAGGGTGAACTGTATTATCATTAATTCTAAGTCAGTTTGCTGTCTTCAGCTATACTGGAGGATGCTGTCCCATTGCCAAGGCTGAAGCAAGGTTCAACCGTCAATCTGAGGGGATTCTAAAGGTAGAACTGGACAGGTGCCATCTTGCTCTTTGCATCAGACAGGAAATTGTCTAGGGCCAGATCTGCATGGGAATATTGGTACAGGCTGATCTCATTATGTGTATCAGAGATTTTGAGCTCCCTTGGGTGACTGAAGGTTTTGCACGTATGCATCAGGATTTTAAAACTTTTCTCTCTTTTAGCAACAGATGCCTCCATGTCATTACTGTGAAATGTTTTTAAACACTTCTCAGTTTCAAAAGTGATTTGCCACTCACCATGGAGCACTGTGGCTTACAAAATGCTAAGTCTGATAGCCCCAGCAGGTGAACCAAGCTGTTTGATTGTTTGAATCTTGATGATCATCTACTCAAGAACAGATATAAATCTACTGAAAAAGGGGAATGCATCTACTGGCTTGTCTGGAACAATATAACATACTTAGAGAGTTGGTTTCAAATAGATATGTGGAGAGACATGTTTCCTATAGTGCAGTTTAATCATGCAAATTATTTATGAAGCACTCCTGGGCCGATAAATCTTAATGCTTGAAGAGGCTTTAAAATGAAGAACTAAACATCTCTCCTGCTATTTATCAGACTGTTGGTCTGGCATGCAGAAATACAGTGGCTCAGTGATGAGAGCATTGAAAAACTTTCCATTTGCTGAACACACCTGCAATTCTAGACTCATGAATAAATAAGTGCCAAAGATACCGCAGAGATTTCCAGCATCCAGTGCAGATTTGGGGTCAAACAGCAGCCTACCAATCACAGCAGCACAGTTCAGGGTGTCAGCTGATCTACACTGCACTTCTTCAGAGTAATGCCACAAGATCAGGGACACAATGTGGGATGCTTTCAGTCACTCCAGTCAATGACTTCATCATTCAGAGGCTTCAGTCACTGTTAGTTCGTATACAATCAAACATCAGGCAAAATAACCCACATACCTCCAGAGTCATGACAGCATACACAAGTGATTTTCACCAGTATTACTAGGAGCAAATAGACATTTAATTTTAGGCCCCCATCAGTTCCACACTTGAACCTTTCTCACTATCAAAAATACATATTTAGACACCTCAAACAAGGCTAGCCAAATTCATTCGCCAAATATATTATGAAAAAATAAGCACACTGTGCATATTGAGTCAAGTCTACGATTTATGGCTTAAGTATTTGTTTGGCTAAGGGATTTCTGAGCAATATAAAGTAAGACCTAAGACAAGAAATGATCTGCAAATTAAACTGTTATCAGAATTGTTTAAAATAATCTAGCATGTCGGGGGGGGCGGGGGGCGGAACAGGCAATTTAATTTTCTTCTCTATTGTAGACTTATTTTTTTCTTTCTTTCTGGAAATTTTTAAAATAAAAGTTCAGACAAGCCCTGCCCATCTCAGACAGAAAGCTTCCATCATGCTTCATACCAGTATAACTGCACCAGAATTCTATTAAAGCTCTCCATTTCTAAAAGAATATCTGCTACATTAGCACTAGTGAAGACAAAGGAAGTTTCTGCACAGCTTTCATTACTGCAGCACCACTATTTTCTATGGGACAGCTATCATCAACATATTATATTCCAATAGTGCTTGGCAGATTTATGTGAAACTTTTAAATGTTTACATTTACTAACTAACATAGGTGTTGTTGTGGTATGAAATACTTATACACACCTAGTGGTAAATGCAGCAGCTACATCTCAGTACAACAACTCCGGGCATAATGAATGTCCAAGTCCTCAACAAGAACAAAAGGGTATAATCATTTTGTGGAATAGCATGGAAATGAAGCAAAAACCACAATTTACTGCAAAAGACTGCCAAAAATGAGTGTGGATTTTGAGGAAGGTGAACACAAGGCTCAGATGTTGTGCTGAATGCACATAACATTTGCTTTATACTGTTGCTTAAGGGTTTTGGTTAGTGCATGCATAAGGTATATTTTCAGTAATGCGAGGTAGGCCACTACATTCTTCTCAGCTTGGTGACAGAGGGGAAGAACAACAATGCAGAATGCAGTTTGATCCATACTGAAATGGCAGTGAATAATACAGATATGAAGCACTTCATTGTTTGAGCAACCTGTTATTTCAAAAGCGAGATGCAAATGCACCTATCGTTCAGTGACTCTGATTCTGTTCTTCCTCCTTTCACCATCAAGGGACCCACTGGAAATCTCTAATGACCTAAGCAGTAGTGGAAAATTTGTGTAATGCTTAAAATTCCTATTTAGTCATAAAGCTCAATTGACAATCACTCTCTGCCAGCCTAAACCAATTCTTAGAACCATTGTGAAGGCAAAACGGTAGGCTGAGCTTCTTTAAAAAAGTGGGCAGGTAGATGAATGACGGAGAAATGTAATGACCAAGATGAGAGATGTGTGTATATCAATATCCTGAACATCACTGACTGCCAAACCATAGGTTCTAGGCAGGTTATTTTGACATCTCATGGTTTGATCTTGTGAAAGCTATTTCTTTGTACTACAGTTCCCAGTATCTCCTAAGAAACATGGCTGCTATCTATGATGGCAAGTTTCCTAGGAGATTCTGGGAACCACTGTACAAAAAAAGTAACTTTTGTAAGATCTAGCCATGAGATGTCAAAATGATCTGCTTAGCAGCTGTAGCCTGGCAGTCAGATGTGATCAGTATTGTGGTACAAACCTATCATCCTGTCTGTTGCATTTCTCTGTCCTCCACTCTAACTTTTCCAAGTTTTTCAAACTGCAATCCATTTTTTTTTAAAAGTAGCTATTCTGAAGTACACAATAGATGGAAGTAGGAAAAAACAGTCAGATTCTTTACACTTAAGGTTTCCTAATTCAACTCCTTGGAGCTTTCATAGCACACATTCCTTGAGAAGCTGCTGCATGAGGTCAGTACAGCCACATCATCATGTTCCAGCTGCCAGTAACAAGGCTCATTGTCTGTATAGCTCCACTTTCATGCCTCCAAGTTGTGGGACTTCCTTAAAGGAACAAGGCTCTGGTCTCACCCAGAATGCCTTTCTTCAGCAAACAAGAAAATATACCAAATACATGCTACACAAAGATACTTGCTTCATCAAACTGTTTTTTTTCTTCCTACAGACAGTTATTTTTAGTTAGAAATGCTGTTAAATGTTAGAATGATACAAATGAAAATTAGGGGCATTGTTTCAAGTTTGATCTTGCAGTATGAGCATCAGCTGTTTGTTAGGAATGAATGTGCGTCTAAAAACCATGGCGGGGGGGGACGACCAAATCTAACAGCATGAAAATATATAAATAAATATTTTCTTTATTATCCAAGCCCCCGGATGAATTAAAACTGAAACTGAACTTACTTATTAAAGAAAAAAGAGAGAGAGATTAGCTAATGATGACTCGGGTCATATCTGCACTACACTGTTATAGTGCTATTATTCCGCTTTCAGCATCCTGTGGAATTCTGGGGTTTGTAGTTTAGGGAGGCCAAAGAGCTCTCTGCTGAGAATTCTCAATGCCCCTCCCTAAACTGTAAACTCCAGGATCCCACAGGATGTTGAAAGTGGAATAATAGCATTATTATTATTATTAGAATAATAGCAGTGTAGTGCAGAAATGGCCTTAGTCTGATGACTCTGAATCAGGGAAAGGAGTGATCAGCCCTGCCCTGCCAAGTCCCAGCAGCCAGAGCTAAGACAGGAGATGGTGAGAGATTATGGGAGTTGCAGTCCAATAATCTCCAGAAGGTAACATGATTCCCATTGCTGTTCTAAAATTAAAACCAATCAATGAGATTTGTCCACAAAATCAAGTTTGTTAAACCACAGAAACAAAATGCTGAAACAAACTCAGTATTTGTTTAGTGTTAACCTACTTTTCAGAGGCCTAACATCTTGCAGAACAGCTTTTACAGTTAAAAAGCACTTATCCACACACCATATATGACCACCCAAGTTAGAGTCAGTGGTCTATGTTTCTGCTCTAAACACCTCATTCTGCAAAAGTTCAAACTAGATTCTGCAGTCAGCACTCATTTCTCATATTTGCATATAGTGTTCTAACTTATTCTAGTTTAAAAGCTTAGATGAGTTTATACCAATAAGTATTTTATGGCTAGGAGGGCAACATGAGAGAAGACCATGTGCACAGTGTTCTCTCATAACAGGAAGCTTCATTCCAACCCATTCCAAACTGAGAGCCATTAGAAGACACTGCCCATTTCTTTTTCCAGAAACAATAGGAACAGAAACTTGAATTTTTTTTTTAAAAAAATTACAAATACAAGCTGAGATTCTTAGTATTTTTCATAGGCTAACAGTTTATGAATTATTGTTTTAGCCATGTAGAATTCTGATGTCCCTGGAAGTTAAAAACAGAACAGCCAAGGTCCTTAATATAAAAACTGTTTTAATTAATTAGTTAGTTAATTAATTAAAGATACTCTGCTTTTCTCCTGCTATGGGAGTCAAGGAGCGTTACAATAATTTAAAATAACTTAGGATAAGGAATAAATTTAATTAAAAAAAAAAGTCACAGCAAAACAGATCCTTTATAAAAACAAACTCCTTGGGCAGAGACACAAATATTCTAACTAACTTGAGAATCAAAGAAAAGTAGCTGCTGTAGATATGGGATTTTTCAGGAAGTAGGGATGATTAACCAGCCCTCAAATGCTTTGTGAACATAACCATCTGCTGAGTTCCTTTTTAAAAGCCACTGTCTGCTTAGTAAGCAGTGTTTACAAACCCAACATACAACACACAATTTCAATGACAAGAAAATCAGAGTAAAATATCCACTCTTCTAGGTCCTCAAGGTCACTATTTTTCACTTATTACTTTGCATTCAGCTACCTCCAATGGTCCCTGGCCCTCTCTGAGCCTGCTGCCAAACTTTGCTTTTTCTCTCTGGATCCCAGAAATCTTCTTAGCAATGTGCAATGCTTATTAACCACACTCTCCATCTTCCACAAACCTCCTCATTTCCCAACTAAACATGACCAACCCTCAATAACACAGTAAACATGGAGCACCAAACAAGGAGGGACTCTGGGAGCTGCATTAGGCCAAATAGTGTCATATATGTGACAACTTTCTGCATCAACTGGCTGTTATTTTCTAAGCAGCAATACTCCATTTCTCTAGTCCTCAGATCATTTCTATGTTCATTATACCCACTTAGTTCAAGCTTATTTATTATAACCACCACCTTCCTAGGCCTTGTTTCTCAACCATTGTGGCAGCTTATCAGCATGACATGCATTCACCAAGACCTTGCATTGGCATTTTTTTTAATGTTCTGCTGATGTTGTGCCCACACGATCCCTTCCTGAACACTTAGGGATCGGCTCAAAAAATCTGACAACTGATTTGTAAAGACATGGTTTCTTCAGATTCTCTTCATTCTGTACATAAATTTCTTTCCACAGCATACAAACTCATTCATCAAGCCACGCGATGAAGCAGAAATACGTGGTAACTGTCCAAGTTTGAGTTCACTGTCATTAAGCAAGCCCACCTCACTACTGGAAAATATATTTACTTTATTGATGTTGACTCAAGAAGTTGAGGACCAGTGTGTATGCTTTTTAGGATCGAGTCAATCATGTCACAGTTTCAAACACATATGTGGATTCCTTCTTTTGCATTTCATTTTTGGTCTTTAACTTCCTGTGGATGGCATGATGCAAGTCTTGTAACTCTCATACAAGTAGGGACACAGTTTGGCCAAAGTTACACAAGCTTACGCCTCACTACTTTCAGTGGCAACGTTAAGGACATGCTTAACACAATGTGACATTCTTAAATCAGTGAGATCCAAGGATGCCTATCTATGGCCCTTTTTTCACAACCCAGGGGTAATGATTTCCACTTTCAACTATAGCTAACTGAGGGCTCACCCTCTTGCAAAGCTAGTACCTAGCCAGAATATTTTTTTCCACCAGTTTAAGCAGGCTTGGAAGGCTCCAATTCCATACAGTCACCTTCCTCTCATTTCTCTTTTTGCAACCGAAGCTGGGAAAACTTTTCTATTCCAGTTAAAGGACAATGTAGAATCTGCTGCAGCTCCTTGAACTAATACAGTTCACAAGCATAACACGTAAAGCTGCAGCTCCTTGAACTAATACAGTTCACAAGGACAACATGTAAAGTTGTGGATCCACACAGTCCAAAAGGGACCTTTTGCCTCTTTTTCCTCTTAAAAATGGCTTCTGGACGACTTGCTGCTAAAAACTTGCTCCTCCTTCACCAGAGGGTCTTTGATTTTGCACAAACCATTTCTGACAGCCTCACCACAGTCTGCTACCAACTCCTCTCAATTTCTTCCACCTTCAAAGTGGCAGGGACAGCTAAACGGCAGCAGCTAAATCTGCCAAATGTCACTATAGGTTTTGCCGGCATCTGACACCATGTGCCCTAACGGCATGAAAGCACAGATTTATCCCACGATGAGAACAACCAGGAGGCAAAACTGATCTTTCTTTGGCCATTTCCTCACTAGCCTGTTATAGCGCGATGATTGCACTTTCAACCTCCTCTGGAATCCTGGGGTTTGCAGTTTCGGGAGGGGCCGGCCGGCCCCTCCCGAAACTGCAAACCCCAGGTCCAGAGGAGGTTGAAAGTGCAATCATCGCGCTATAACAGGCTAGTGCGGAAATGACCTTTATGTCTACAGAGGCATTTAAACTCCACGCTGGCCCCGTGGCGTTCCACGAATGATTAAACACACAATCTGGTGTGTTTCCTCCAGGGTTGCTGCTGCCTTTCAGATCCTTTTTAGGCTAAAGTAAGAAAATGGGGCATGGGGAAGATTTTAATCTCCCTCCCTCCCCCGGAGAGGCCATTTGCTCCTGGACACTTGTCCTGCCCTGCTGGGTCATGCCATGCCTTCCTTGGGCGGAAAGGCGAGGGGGACCCAGTCCTGCTGGCTCGTGTGGACAGACACGTCTCCTTACCTTGCTCCAAGTCCTGCTGGTCGTACCAGGGCTCCTCTTCCTCGCTCTGAAACTCTTCCATCCTGTCGGCGCTCAGCATGGGCTCTGCTCCGCAAACATCCAAGGCAGAGAGCGGTAAGAGGCTGAGCTCTCCAAGAGAAAGACTGCAGAAAGAGAGGAAGGGGGGGGAGGACAGAGAGAATCAAGTAAAAGGAGAAAGAGGAATGGGGGGGGAGACTGGTGGAGCCAAGGGAGGGATGGGAGGTGCTCCCAGGGACCAGACCTGGGGGGAGGCAGCAACCCGTCCGTGGTCCTTCAGGCTGGGATCGGCCGGCGGGGGCCTGCGAGGGGCTGATCCTGGGCGCAGAGCCGAGGCTGGGACAATGGCTTTTGCAGATGTGCGGCGGCGATCAGGGCTGCTGCGGTGGTCCCGGGCTCCCGGCTCTCTGCCTCCGTCTTTGCATCTCCTTCCCGCTCTCCTTCTTGCAAGGGAAGGGGAGGAAGGGAGGCCAGAAACGTGGCCGCCGGCTTTTCCAGCCCCCCCCGGCGCCAAAATCTTGCTTTCTGGGAGGAAGAAAAAAAGAAGAAGAAGAAGAAAAAGGGGGAGGGGGCGGCTGGCTTGTGGGTCTTTGTTAGGGAGGGCGGTCAGAAGCTGGGCACGGCGGCCGGGCTCTGACTTGCACCGACTTGGCTGGGTGATGCACAAAAGAAAGAGCAGCCTTCCGATGCAGCCGGCGCCTCTGCGCGCAGCTCGGTGGAGACCTCTAGCATGGAACTGCTGCAAGGAAATCCACGCAAAAGACATGGGCGCGGGGGGGAGGGGGGAGGGAGGGAGGCAGCAAGGAAGGGACGGAGAACGAAGCTCCCTCCTTTTCGCTTCCCGCCCTCCCCCGCCTCTCCTCTCCAGCCGAGGAATTTCAGCTGCATTTTAGCTCTTAGGCGGATTTGAGACTTGCATTCCTCCGGGATCCAGATCTTTCCGCATTCCCCTCTTATAGGGCTACTATTCCAGTTTCAACGTCCTATGGAATCCTGGCGTTTGCAGCAAACCCCAGGGTTCCATAGGATGCTGAAACCGGAATAATAGCGCTATAACAAGAGTAGTGCGGAAATGGCCCCGGAGAGAGGAGAGGCGGAGCTCTGGATGGTGTCGGCCTGGGTTTAAACACACCCCCACCCAGTGAATAGCCACATTAAGGCCATTTCCGCACTAGCCTCTTATAGCGCGATGATTCCACTTTCAACATCCTCTGGAATCCTGGGGTTTGCAGTTTCGGCCCCTCCCGAAACTGCAAACCCCAGGATTCCAGAGGATGTTGAAAGTGGAATCATCGCGCCATAACAGGCTGGTGCGGAAGTGGCCTAGAGGGCGGGGTCTTGAAGACAGCAGAAGGAGCAGTAGGAGATGCGTGTGCAAGGAATTGCTGGCCGCGGTCGTCTGAATGTGTTCTTCCTGCGGGGAGAAAAAAGTCTTCGCCCTTCTTCCTTGGGAAGATCTTTGCTGGGCCGGTTGGCATTCAATGGAGCAACCCATCCGAGGGGTCTCCAATTTTTGGTTTCTTCCTCGTGGAAGACAAGAATAGCCTTTCTTATAACTGAGGAAATCAACAATCTTACTTGTTTTGTTGTCTGCCTTCGTGTCATTTCTAATTTTCCGGGACCCTGGGACAAATTCTTTTGGGGTTTATTGGTAGAATTGATTCATAGGGGGTTGCCCTTGCCTTCACCCTCCTTACCAGTTCCAACTCCATATTCCCATATTAAGAGAACTCTCTCAATAATTTTCCTAGGAGATCTTCTTGGGCTGGAATTGGAGAAGAGGGTGTCCCACATCAGCCTCTGGGAGGGGTTTGCCAGAATTTGTTTCAGGGTCTTATTTTCAGTTGTTAAAAAGAGTGCCTTTGTACACGGGCAGAGTATTTCTCAAACTATGCCCAGACAGCATCCACGTGTCTGGAGTTGGAAGCAAAGAGTTATCAGGCTTTGAAACTAAACAACAACAATAGGCCTATTGAAAAAAATTGCTGTCTCTCAGCATCTGTTCCCCAGGGCTGCCCAAAGAAAGTCTGGTATTTGAGGCAAAACAAAAGATGTACAGTGGGCCCTTGGTATCTGCTAGAGTTTGGTTCCAGGAACGCCTGGGGATACCAAAATTCATAGATGCTCAAGTCCCATTGAGTAGAACAGTGTAATAAGATGCAATATAAAATGGCAAGATTAAAGTTTGCTTTTTGGAAAAAAATTTTTGGGGGGAATATTTTCAAGCCATCGTTGGTTGAATCAATGAATACGGAATCTATAGATATGGAGAGCTGACTATATTGTTCCCCTCTCCTCTGATGCCTCATTCCTCATATAGGAACCTGAGGGATTAAACAACTGAATTTTGCTTCAACACTGGGAACAGGGAGCTTAACCACAACCAAGGGCAACAGACTAATTTAAGCGATACAGGTTATTATTCTGTACTCTAGCAACATATTATTCCCTGCTCACAGCATCTTCTCTCTGAGGTGGCTGTATCACTCTAGCTAATTTCAATCTCCGTTTTCCATCTTTAAAATGGAAGTGTATAGTTATTCTAAACTTGTAGTTGTGGCAAGTGATAACTACATAAATCTGATAAGCAATTCTCTTAACCCCTAATAAACTGTAGTTTGCTTTTTTTTTTTTTTTTGGGAAACCTCATAATCCCATTTTGAAACTTCTCACAGCTTCTAGTAACTTTATCAAAAGCAATGATTCTCACGTGGAATGAGAATCCATGTTTCTGCATGCATAAATCCTTCATTCCATGTAGAATGACTACCTTTGAACACAGGAGTTAGGCATTGCTCCTTCTCCTGTACATTCTGGATTGTAAGCTACAAAATAGAAAATGTAAAACAAAATTTGCTGTAAACAATTCTGATCCCATAATAAACAGTTGCTTATATTCAGTTCTTAAAAGCTGTTCACTGAGTTAACTGTTCCTAGGTGTGGGGCCTAAATAATCCTGAAGACACCAGATCTTGTCTGATGTCAGAGGCTAAGCAGAGTCAGATCTGTTTAGTACTTGGAAGGGGAACCACCAAGGAATACCTAGGGCTGTAGAGTATATTCAGAGGAATGCAGAAGCAAACCAAAACTGCATATTTCTTCCCTTAAAAAGTCCTATGAAATTTATTTGATTGCCTGTCTTGATAGACACCTTGAAAACACACGCAAGTTAAATGAGAATGCAATAGAGAGAGAGAACCTCTAGTTTCTGCTACGGACCAGAGAAATAGCCCCTGGCAGACTTTGCACCTGGGAAGAATGCTGTGGCAAGGGGAATACTTGCATGGCTACAACTGGATGTCTGTTTGTAACCATTGTCCAACTGATAGGAAATTTTGGTTACAGAAGTTGACATTTATGTATGAACATGCTAGAAAATTTATTCAGCGGTGTCTAAGTTCATTTTGTCAATTTCAGTTGTAAGTAAATTATTTTGGTGAATAGAAATTATTACCTATACAAGTTAAGCCTCCTTTATGTGAAATGCTGAGGACCAGAAGTGTTACGTATTTCAGATTTTTAGTGGAATAATTTCCTGTCTCATTTGTTCGCTGCTTGTGTTGTACATGAGACCTGAGACTGGGAATCTGTAAATGGTGAGAATCCAAGCATTCAGTGTGAATCCATGCCTCCTGCCATTTGACTGGTCCTCTATCTCTCTCTTTGTGCTTCCAGCTGCCCATTTCTGCTTTTGAGGTGGCGACTGTGATGCTCCTGTTTGTTCATCTCTCAGATCCTCAGCCTCTCTTTTTGCTTCCAGCTGCCTGCTTCTACCTTCAAGATGGTGGCTGCAGCGTTGCTCACACATATGAGCAGGAGTGCCACAGCCACCTCCTGCTTGTTTGTCTCTCGGATCTTCAGTTTCTCTCTTTTTGTTGCCAGTTGCCTGCCTCCACATTCAAGGCAATGGGTGTGGTACACCTCAGATAGGAGAGACAAATGAGCAGGAGTGCAGCCGCCACCACCTCAAAGGCAGAAGCTGACAGCTGGTGAGAAAAAGAGAGCAACTGAGGATCTGAGAAATGAACAAACAGGACTGCTGTAGCCGCTGCCTCAAAGGCTAAAGCAGGTGGCTGGCAGCAAAACGTTTTGTCTTTTGGAGGTTTCTGAATTTTGAATTTCTGAGCAAGGGAGGCTCAACCTGTAATTGATATATTTAACATAGCATTAACTATATACTCATATAACTATTTCACTTATTAAAATATTACTTTCCATCACTTCATCATCCTTGAAATGGAAGAAGTTTAACTGGTAATATCTACAATCCTTGAAATCAGTTTTTACTCCAAATTTCATGCAAAATGGACCAAGCACAGCAGTTCCAGAAACATGGAAGTTTGCTGGTCCAAAACTAGCATGAAAATGTTCTGATGTCTGCTTAAATGTAAATACCAGGTTTGGTCAAAACTGATTCATAAATGTGCTTTCTGGAGCAAAAACAAATAATTTGTTTGAGAGCTACCCACTTGTATCCCAAACTTTACTGTGGTTTTGGTTTTGGTCCCGTTAGATAAGATGACGTGTTTGTTGATTTTGATCAAGCATGTAGATGTGTACAGCATAATTGACAGACATACTTTAAATCATAATACAGATGTGGACATTGTAGGGTCAAAGACAGACATTTGGATGACTGTGTGTATAATCTAAGAAGAAATCCTGAAACAAGGTTTTCCTTTTCAGATATTTTGTCTATAGATCTCCCCAAAAAGATTAAGCAGGAACTCTAGCAGGAAGTTTTAAAAAAAGATAAAACAAACAAGGGGACATCCGTTTGTTCATCCACGCAGTTTTTATGCATCTGGATAAAAGTATCTGCTACAGACATTGCAAATTATTTTCTTCTTGTGTCAGCTTCCAATCCCAAAATTTTCATTTGAAGCAATCCTGTTGACAACTGTAGAACTATTAATCAATTATGTAGCAATTGTAAAATTAATTATATGCTTCACAATCTATTAATATATTTCTTCCAAATAAATCTGTAAATTGAATCAGTTTAATTTAAAAGATGAAGAGAGGCTGAACGTTAGTGACAGGTCAGAGACAGGACGCTATCAGAGGAGGGCTTGAACCAATCCTCACTCCCTAAATGTTGGATGGTACCAGACCAGAGTAGATTGAGAATGTTAGTCTTCATAGAAGTAAGAGTTTCTTAAAGATACTTATGATCCACAGTCATAATCAAGCTAAGAACTAGTCCATGTGTACTAAATCATTTTGAGCTTTGTAGGCAGCACACTTATTAACATATGCAATCCCTCCCCTAAAGTCAACGGAAAGGGCAAAATAAACACAAGGAATATGCCACAGTGGTTTTCCTTCCAGAGTTGGGCCTTTATTTTAATTTTTGGGGTTTTTCTCACACATGGGAGTTAGTACATGGTCTGCTTAAAATTAACAGTATTTAAGGCATATGTAAAACATGCATTGTCTAGAATATACACTGGACTTTGGAAATGGCTTTCTTGATTATTTTATTTTCCATTGATAACATTTCTGCATGTACACAGCATGTGAGACATTAACAGGTGACTTGAAATAAAGTAGAAGTAATCTTATTCAAAACTCCTAATAAAGGCTTTTTCATTCATCTGTAGAATGTCCAACATTCAGTATGTGGAATATTTTAATGAATAATGCTTACTCTTAAGTGATCACAAAGTCAATGATGGCAACCTGGTTGAAAAATCATATGGGCACATTGGAACAGGAGGGTATTTGTACCAGTGGTCCCTGCTTGGACTGTAGGATGCTTGGGGTAAAATACATAGATGGTGAAAACAAGAGATGTCAAGAAAGAACAAGCTGTGATAAAATCCAGACCTATGGGGACTAGGAAGAAGAGGAAATCTTTGTGGATGAAACAATACTTTGCATTTTAAATCCCATGGAAGTAAGAGCCACTTGGAGAAGAAGAAGAAACAGCAAGTGGTTAAAAGTGAAGGTCTCTTATCTGCTGCTTATCTGCTCATGGCCAGACTTAACTAGTTTCATATAGGTCATCAGACTACAGTTATATGCAGTTATTCATAATGTACAATTTGGGGCTTAGATTTTAGCACAGGGAAGAGTCGTCAATGGAGCAAATATAGGTCAGGAGAGAGTGTAGAAGTAATGATGGTGAAATGCGAAAAATACCCCCTCCCCACCATACACATTAAAAGCGCAGGTGAAGAAGGATAGGGTTGCCAGGTGAACAGCTTCAGATACTGTGAAATTTCAGGGCTGAAACCTGGGATTAGGGGTGGGCCTTTGTAATGTCATAAATTCAGGGCAGGAAGGGGTTGGCAAGTGAGCCAGAACTGTTCCTGGGTCAACTTATTGTGGGCAAAACCCAACTAACCAAGTAGGATGGCAACCAAGATCCAGAAAAAGCAGCAAAATACATCTAGTAACTATAGCAGTTGCTGCTAATCTTGCAAGAGCTCGTATCCTATATGACATTACCTATGGGATAATGCAGGGAGTTGTTCCAGGCACTATGTTGCTGCTGGGACTTACAGAAGACATACTACTATGCCTCTAGGAGTTTTCCCCCCAGACCCTGCATTGCTGCTGCTACATTAAGAAGAACTGTAATGCAACACTGATGCTCTGCTCCCTGTCTTGCTTTAAATAGCATGATAGGCCCACGTGCATCCACCCACTGTTTCTCCCCTGCCCCAGCCCTGACTCTTGACTTTTTTGTTCACAGATGCAGCACAGGCAGAACACATGGATAAAACAGCATTATGTTGAAACAGAGAATCCTGGCATGAGTTGGAAATGGATGGAGATGGTATCACCTCACATACAACAATTGGACTTCCTTGTTCTTCAGTATTGCTCATCCTGAGACTTGTCTCACTGCCTGGAGAACCAGAGAACCATTCCTGGACAATTTCAACAGGAAAGAAGAAACTTGGAAACTAAACAAAATTTGGCTACCAGCACTGAAGAACACTAAAATCAAGACTCAAAATATTCTAATGAACACTACCCAGACTCTGTAGGTCCCTCTACGAGAATACAATACAATGAGTTGCTAATGTACTCAACTCACTGTTATGCACATCCCTTGACTAACAACTCAACCCTGGGAGATATTCCATTTAACAATAGGCAATCACACAGCCCAACTTAACATATGCAAATTGCTTCCTCCCACCCAGGGACTACACAAGTATATATACTCTGTTTCACTTCCATGCCACCAGATCCTCTGAAGATGCCAGCCACAGATGCAGGTGAAACGTCAGGAGAAAATACTAATAGAACACGGCCTCAAAGCCCGGAAAAGCCACAACAACCTATAGATTGTGGCCATGAAAGCCTTCGACTTTACATCATTTCTGGAGATTTCAGTCAGTGCCCCACGACCTAGTACTGCATACCGTTATACAATGATGACATGTAGCGTTGGTAGTAAGTAATATAGAAAGTGGGATGAAAGATTAATCCTTGAAACAGAAAAGAACAGAAGAGGGATGTGCGTATATGTGCCTTTACATGGCACATGAGGCAATCCCATGAATTTCATAGCATTTTCTTAGGCTTAGAATTCCTTCCTCCGAAATATAGCCTAGAGTACCTGTTATTCTTTGGATGTCCCCCATCCAAGCACTAACCAGGCTTGACCCTGCTTAGCTTCCAAGATCAGACAAGATCTGGTGTCTTTAAAGTATTTAGGACTGCTTAAGATGGATATATGGGAAGGAAAAAGGGAAATAGCAGTTATAGCAAGAGCAGTTACATTTCTAAACTGCTTATCAGTGCAAAGCACTCCCTAAGCTGTTTACAATGTATTTAGCTAATTGCCCCCAGCAAGCTGGGTACTCATTTTACTGACCCATGAAAAGATGGAAGACTGAGTCAACCTGGAGCCCTGCAGGACTGAACTCACAACAATGTGGCTACAGTACCAGCATTTAACCACTGTGCCACCACATATATTGATATATTATCATGCCCCACATATATTGATTGGTAGAAGTAGATGAACAACCACAGATACCTTGTGACCAGAGCAGGGGAGTGAGCCCCAAATTTCAGGACGAGTCCCCTTGGGCCACAAGCCAATGTTGGTAATTAATGCATCACTCTCAACAGCACACTCTTATGCAATGTCTAGTCCCATTGAGTTCAATGGAGCTTCCTCTCAGCCTGTAAATCTATACACTTCTAGGTCACTAATGTGGATTCAAATTCCCTTATCACTCATATATATACATTAAAAGAGCAAGGAGAGAAATCCATCTAACCTTTAACTACTTTTTATATCATCTCATTTGTAAACGTAAAAGGACAAGTAGAATACGTTAAGGTTTAAATAATTCCCCATTGTAAGGATAAAGTAGTGAAGGAAACACCATGCATGCCATACTGTGCTGTGTTGAGGAAGGGAGGAATACATATAAACAAGTACATAATTTTTTAAAAAGAAATTATACTGACGGATGTACCTGATGTACATCTGAGGCAGATGTTTTGAGTGACAAATTGTGGCAAATTGTCTGCTATGCACTTTATTATATTTTCATAGTTTTGTTTAAACGTTCCAGTGCATGTGAATGTACATTCTGTTCTGTAGAAGGTAATTATTCTGGTTCCTAAAACTGACTTGTGACAAGCAGAAAAGATGTATCATGTATATAGGAAACTGCCTTACAGACTGTTAGATTATCTAATCCAGTATGTTTCCTCCTCAGGCTGGCAGCAGTTGCCCAAGCTTCAGACAGTTAGCTTTCCCAGCTCCTTCTTGGATACACTGGGCATTGAACCCGGGGCCTTTTGTGTAAGGTTTATGTTTTGTGTGCACTCACTTAAAAATATATCATTTTTGTATACATTCAGTTTTGCAGGCTACCATCGATGCATGGCCTAAGGATGGTATTATTGTATTATTCTTGTTTGTTTCACAGTCTACCAGAAGTTCCTCACTGGAGTTTTTGACCATCATTGATTTGGATTTTATTCAAGAATCTAGGATCAGTGAGGTATTGTGGCACGTTTACCCTTCCCTTGTAGGAACAAAGGCAACAATAATAAATTGCTAACTAAGCATTTGGTGCCTTATCATGACACCACACATCTGCTCCAGAAAATTTATCGGTTTGTGCCTGCAAGCAAAAGGGAGAGAAAAGCAAACATGAAATGCTGAAGAAAAGGGCCTCGGACAAAAGGGCTGGGCTCCTATGCACGTTTACTTGGGAGTAAGCCATCCAAAACAATAGGGACTGCTTTCTGAGTAAATATACCTATGGGTTGAGCTGTGAGGCGTCAGCAAGAAAGGGTGGAGAAGACTTGGTCCACTTCCGCACTAGACAGTTATAGTGCCATTATTCCACTTTCAACCTCCTATGGAATCCTGGGTGTTGCATTTTAGGGAGGGGCCTTTAGAATTCTCAGCCAGAGAGCTCTTTGGCCTCAGTAAACTGCAAACCCCGGAATTCCCCAGGATGTTGAAAGTGGGATAATAGCTCTGTTACAGTGTGGTGTGGAAAGGCCTTAGGATTCGTGTGAGGAAAACGCGAATAGCGGGCGATGGGAGAGGCAGCGACGGAGGCGGGCGGGCGAACGGGAGCGCCAAGGAGGAAGCTGCCAATAAGGCGAAGGACCCTCGTCAGCGGGGAGGATGGAAGGAAATGGGGGCGAGGGCGGTGGGCACGGCGGCCATTTGCGAGGAAGGATGCCTGGGGACTGGAAGGGAAACGTAATAACGCGCACGGAGGCCGGGGAGGGAGGCGGCGGCGGCGGCGGCGCTCGTAGGGCCGGAGGGAAGGGTGCTGAGGAGGAGGAGGAGCCGCCGCCGCCTCCTCTCTGACGAGAGGAGGCGGGCCAAGGGCTACAGCATCGGCCGCCCGGCTGCCTTTGACAGAGAGCCGAGGAGGGAGGGGAGGGTGCGACGGGGAGAGCAGGTGAACCACGTCTAGGGATGAAGCCCGTCGCGTCCAGGAGAGGAGGAGGAGGAGGAGGAAGGGAGCAGGGATTTTAGCGGTGACGGGCGGCGGCAGGGGAGGGGACGGCCGGATCCGGCCGGGCGCAGGGAGGGACCGCGGGCGAGGCGGCGGCGGGCAGCGCAGCCGGATCCGGGCGCGGGAGGATGGGGAACGCGGACTCGAAGCTCAACTTCAGGAAGGCGGTGATCCAGCTCACCACCAAGACCCAGGTAATGGCGGGCGAGGGGGGGGGAAGCACCTGCTCAGGGCTTGGCTTTCCTGGCGGCGGCGGCGGCGGGGAAAAGACGCTTAAAACAGAGGCGGCGGGAGGAGCGCCCAGGGTGGGCTCTCCTCGGTCTGCGGCATGGAGGGGGGCTTGGGGGGAAAGGCCTGCCGGGGCTGCTTAAAGTCATTGGAGGCGGCGCCTCTGGCTCTGGGTGAGAGAGCTGAGGGGTCTTGGTCAGCGGTTACTGACCCAAGGGAAAACGGTGGGCCTCGGGGTTCCGTCCCGGTTTGGTTTCCCCAAAGGGAAGGCCAGGTGAGCCCGGTTGGGGCTGAGTGAGTCCCCTGCCAACTTGTGGGAGGGGGCTGTGGCAGCGATTGTGAGGGAGACCCCACACGCTGGGAGTCAAGATGGGGAGGCCCCTCCGTTTGATTCAGACGACCTCTTTCCCCCCGGCCTGCTCATTCCTGAGGCAAATGTGTCCACAGGCAATGCTGGGCTGCCTTGCTGTAGCCCTGGCACCCTGGCATCCCCTCCCTCCTCCCTGTCATGGCCTTGTCTCCCCAGCCCCACACCCCTTCGCCTGGGGTAGAGCACAGCCCTGAAGGTAGGTGACAGTGGAAACAAATCCTTAATGTGCTGCTGTCTTCCTCGGGGATGCGGGTGTGTAGGCTGGCAGAGGTGGGCTGCATCAGCTCTTTTGGCGACTTGGGCCTAACAGGCTGAACAGGCCTGGTGGGAGCAGGAGGCCTGGCAAGAACAGGAGGGAATAGTGGGAGGCAGGAAGCCCTTGTGCAGCTCAGCCTTCCATCCTTCCGCAGGTCGGTAAAATGAGTACCCAGCTTGTTGGGGGCATGTATAGAAATGTTTCGAAATACTTGCTATTTGTAAGTTGTTTGCTGCCTCGATCCATATGGAGAGGCAGGATACAAATAAATAATAATAGCAACAACAACAAAATAACAGCCTCTTACAGAGCAAGCTTCTGAGAAGGAAAGGAAGGTTACCTATGGCCAAAACCTGGATGATAAAGTTAGAAAGATGCACCCAGGTAGTATGATGTAATCATGCTTGATGGAGAACTCAGCCTCCATCATCACATACACAGACAAAGTAGTATCACTGAAATAAAAAGAGGTGTGACTGAAGGCTCAAGTCCTTTTCCTGTCTGCAGACTGCAAGATTGTTTGGTAATATTTATCCATTTCAGTGATTCAGTCTTTTGATTCTAGTCTATATGCTTATATCTCTTGTAGGTAGCCAGTCATCTCAGGGAAGTTTGGCTGATATGGTCTTGCTTTTAGTTTGCTTGTGCTTAAATCTTAAGTTAGCTGCATGTACAGATCTGGAAAAGTAACAGAGAAAAATTCTGAAATGATAATCAGTAGCCTACAGGCATACCACAGCATAAATCATTATTGGCAAAGTACAACAGCTGTTGCAACTTTAGAAACATCCTGCACACCAGGGTTAGGCTACCTGAAATAGTGTTTATTGACAGAAGAATAATAAGGATAGTAGTGGAGTCAGACTTTTCCCTTTGAACCTAAAGAGTGAAGACTGAAGTTTATTTATAGTTGGTAAGTACTTTTTGCAAAATTCTGCTCTTTATGCTGCAGGAAACCTGATACCTGAATTGTGTTCTGGTATCAGATTATTGGCCTAAATGCCCCAAAGGCACCAGATCCCATCTGATCTTGGAAGCTAAGCAGAGTCAGCTCCGGGTTAGTACTTGGATGTGAGACTGCCAGCAAATACTAGGTGCTATAGGCTATATTTCAGAGGAAGGAACTGGCAAAGCTACCTCTGAATATTTCATGCCTAAGAAAACCCTGTGTAATTTGTTGGATTGCCATGAATGGACGGATGACTTGAAGGCACGTCAAATTTTTACTTTTGTGACCCAAATGTAGCTGCTAGTGGATTTTTGTAGTCCATAGGAACATAAACCCAATGACCATGATTCAAGATGTATACTCTGAGAATATGAAGAACGTATAAAAGGTCCACAAATTGTTACGTAGCAGTACTCATTATGCTTGTCAGCACTGATGCCATTGTGTTGGCATATTGAAAGCTCTGGAATCTTCTTTGTGGAGTTAATTTTATGTTAAATTATTTTATAGTTTGTATTATAAACTATCTTGGGAAATGTGTAATTTTGGAAAGCAGCTAAGAAATACATTAAATATATTAAATATTTTTTATAGTAAAAGGGGTGCTGTCTAGGAATTTTACATGGATTTAGATGTCTGTCATTGTGCATTACTAATAGCCATTTATTTTATGGGATGTGGCTATTCTACAAGTAATTATTTTATTAATATTGGATGCTGTAAAGATATCCTTTGCTTCAGAATGATAGTTGGTGATTATGAAATGAAATTCTTTGTTTTTCTGTGAGTAGAACATGCTGTGTTCCCCCTTCTCCTTAGAATCTTTGGAAACATTGGGTTTAAGTGCAGTGGGAAACAAGCTTAAAAGTGGTAGACCTGTCCCTGATGTCCTAGAACAGTTCCTGTTTCTTGAATTAGTTGCTAAGATGCCTCTGACATAGGTCCATGCATTTTCAAATAATCTTAGCAGGAGAACTGTTCCTTTTGAAAGTTAATGAATGAAACTAAATCAGATCCCACAATTTTGTCAGACCTGTGACAGGAGAAGGCCTACTTGTAGCAGAATAGTTGTAATATTTTCTTTTAAAAGGGAGTCATGGTAACTGAATAGTGAGAGATGAATAAACAACTTGAAAGTATAATCATATGCATGTATACTTAGAATCAGCGTTCAGTAGGACTGAGTTTAGTAGTCTGAGTGTAGGCTTTTACACAGCATGGGAATAGGAGTCATTGTACTTTTGGTTGTTGCTTTGGACAGGTTCACTTCTTTTAAAAGTGAATGTTGTATGCTGCTGGTATAGTTTATTAAAAACCTTTGTAGAAATGCAGAGGGAGATGGAGCCATGAGGAAAAGTGAGAGGTAGAGCAGGAACACCCATGTTTACATACTTGAGAAGGGCAAGACATGCAGGAGTAGTATGCTTGACTAGGCTTTCTTGAAACCAGTTATCAAAAGATTTGCTACTACTGGTCCTATAAACTAAATTCTATAAGCAACATTTCAGTGTTTCTGTTTTTGTTTTAATCAACAACACAAAAAAGGCATGCCCTTCAGTCTTAACAGGGGCAGGTAAGTTGATGGTTGATGCTATTGTTTTGATTGCTGTATCTGAAATGAAAACCATGTCACATGTGACAGAAGTCTATCTGAATGAGAGACATGAGCAATTGACTACAGTAAAGAAAGTCACTGTGAGATACAACCACACCATGCATGTGCAAACCCATCTTTTTTTTATGCCATATATCAAGTTTCTTCTTCTCAAAGCCATGCTACAAAACTAGATTCTCTTACAAGTTCCACTTAAATTAGCCAGCTTTCTGAGCAAATGGGTAGTTTCTCATAGTTGCTTGTATCCTCTGATCCTTGTGTTTCCTTTTTAATGCCTGTTTTCATTTTCTGCTGAACTGTTTCATCTGACATGACAGGTTAATTGAGGAACTGGTTCAAAGGACCTGAAAGGTGAATGTTATGAAAGATGAGTAAAATATACTTGAAATTGCACACACACTACCTTTCTTGAGTATATGCAACTGAGGAGTTGTGACCTGTTTCACTATTCTGATTTATGTACCCTGCAAATAAACAATGCAGTGTTCTCAGTATGACATCTTGTGCAAACATTTTGCCTGCTGCTGCATTGTGTCACTGGTGGACTAATATTTTTGTCCAGTTTTAATCTTTTCTCCAGAAAGAACAGTTCAGATTTTCTTTTTTATATGCTTGTCCTCTGTCTTCTCCTATAATGGGAATAGACAGAAAGGGGGCCATTCATTTTAGCTGTTTGTTCTCAGCAGTGTCACAAGGTAGCTAGCATTCTTAAATATGAGAAGCAAGAATAATCTGAGTAGTTAGGTTCAGACTGGGTTTTCTTGCTTGACAACATTGAGAAGAAGCCCACACATTTGAACACTTGCTTTTCCTTGCATTTGCAGCCCACCCAGGGAACAGAATCCCAGGCAGAAGGAGAGATAGGACGCTCTACCCATTTTATGCTACTCTATTCTATCCTAAGGTTACTTGAACCTTGCTCAGTATTTTCACCTTGCTCTTTTTATTGTGTGCCTTTAAGTTGTTTTGACTTATGCTGACCCTAAGGCAACCCTGTCACTGAGTTTTCTTGGCAAATTGGTTTAGAGGGTTTTTATCCTTGCCTTCCTTTGGGGCTGAGAGTGTTTGATTTGCCCAAGATCAGTCAGTGGGTTTTCATGGCTGAGTGGGGATTAAAACCTGGGTCTTGGAATTGTAGTCCAACACAAACCACTATACCATGCTGGTTTTCATTTTGGCCTGCCTTACTGAGAACCTTAGTAGTTTTTTGCAAGGATAAAAGGCAGTAACTTGATAGAGGCCAACAAATGAACTTAATTGGCTTAGCAAATATTTTAACCCAGATCTTTGATGTGTATACCCAACATTTTGCATTGGGAAGTCTTTAAGGTACTGTTGTCTACCAGTCTGGTAACATTAACACCTGATCTGGACAGTGCTTTGTGGCCTTTTCCTGTGTCAAAGTGGAGTTCTGTTCTTTTGTTTCTGCAGATGTATCCTGTTTTCTTAACAATGGCTCCCACGGGTGTTTTTTGAAAATTATCAGGGCAACTGGAAATAAATCTCTGTCTTTAGTTTTCCCCACATTCAAACAAAATTCTAAATGTTGGTTAAATAGACATCATCATGTGATAGTCTGACTATAGTAGGTGGTATCCCACAATTATTTAATGGATACCTCCTTTTTCTTTAGCTTTAGACAACAAGCAGCAGTTTTTTCCACTTTCCAGTGCCAGAATAGTTTGCAGTCTTACTACTTTATGACTGATTGTTTACTTACAGAGTGGCTTTAAAGTTTGAGGCAAAGCAGGAACTTTTAGAGGTCTTTATAAAGCAAAACATACATAATAAATACATCATTCCTAATAAGAGTAGCAATAAGAAAGTTATGAGACTAGAGAACAAATGGAAAAAAATGTTTCCTGAAAAATCCAACACTACATGCACCGAATGAGGTATGGAGGGGGTTCAGTTAAATACCATTTAAAGAGGCATATTTTTGCCAGCTTCTAAAAGAATAACGTGGTGTTTAATATCTTTAAAGTATTGAGGATGCTTCAGAGCCATGGTGAGCAACTCTGATCCTTTCTAGATGTTGTTGGACTATAACTCCCATAATCCTTCACAATTGGTAATGCTGTCTAGGGATTGTGGAAACTGCAGTCCAAGAATACCTGAAGGGCAGTTGCTATCCACTTTTGCTTTAAAATACTGTGAACTGATTTCATTTGCATGGGAGTTCCAGGAAGACGATAGCACAGCAGAATTTCCCTCCTCCTATTGCCTACCCTTTGGGTTCATAAGATTAATAAATCTACAGTTAAGACTGCCAATGATGAAGATATAAAAGAGAAAAATATACCCTGTCAAACTGCTTAGGGCTTTGTAGGTTATAACTAGTACTCTAAACTGAATTTGGAAACAAACTGATAACTAGTTCAAGTTAATAAAAATAGGAATGATTTGTTTTGAATAGTTAATGCGCTGTCCATAGCATTTTGTATCAGTTGCCATTTCTGAATGATTTTCAAGCGTAGCCTCATGTAGAGACCATGAAAATAGTTTGGTTTGGAGGTAACTTGGACATGAATGTGCATTGCGAAATCAAACTTCATCTGGAAGGATTGTAGTTAGCTGACTAGAAAAAAGCATCACTTGGCTATTGATGCCACCTATACATCTAACAGACACCTCCAAAACGAATACCCTCTAACTCAGACCTGGCATTTAAGGAGAGTGCAGCACCACCAAATACAGGCTGCAAGCAGATAATCCGCCAAGCAACAGCATTTTTATGCTGTCTGGATTATGGATTAGCTTGTTCATTCCCATTGGTCCTTCACAACTGACAAACAGTGGTTCAAGATTTTTACTGCTGCCTAAGGATCATATGGAAATGAGAGACAGTGTATCATCTTCATATTGTTGATTCCACAGGCCACACTTCTAGATTACTTAATCAGTGGTTTCTGTAGGTTTGAACAGTGTGGGGGACAAAATGGAACTTTATGGAATCCTGGAGACCACTGTCAATTTTTCCCTGAGTATCACCGTCTGGGTTCTGCCTCCCAGGAATGAGGAGAGTCAAATGATCTCCTGTTGCAAGTCATCCGGTAAGACAACCATAGCAGCTTCTGTCTTGAGATGAAGCTGCAAACAATTGAGAAAGGATCTAGATTATCAGTTTCATCCTAAAAGCTCTGAAGCTGTGTTGCCTAAAAAAGAGTGTTTGACATTGGGCAGTAGTTATTCAGATCATTGGTCTGAATATATTTTTCAGTGAAGTCTTTCTTGCTGCCTCTTGAGTGTACTGATTTCATCACCCATGATGGACAAGTACATAAGTGGTTGGTCAACTTGCATTTCTGCAAGGATTTTGTCAATATCCTTGGGCCAATAGGGTAAAAGGTGCCCAGTCAGACCTGATAGACAGAACTCCTAGTATTTTCTGGAATTTCCACTGATTAAACCAGATGTCAAGTCAGGCAGAACTGTATTACCTTTTAACAGTTTTCCTCTGAAAAGCCAGCTAAGTTCATGATCTTAATTCTTTTTACCTTAAAGTAAACCTTACTGAACTTAGTAGGGTTCTTAGTAGATACACACATGGTTGTGCTGTAGCATATTTAATGGTTCTACATCTTTTGTTAGAATTTCATTCAGAAGCAGCTTGAGATTTCATATTGCTGCTGATTTCATGCCATGTGACTAAGACTTAGTGTTTTTGTAATAAGTTTTTTCATAAATATTTCATAAATATGTAACTGATGCTGAAAGGTTTCTTCTGATAATGATTTTACTTATAGTAGCTTGCTGAGATGGTATCACTTTTGGACTGGAAAAGCTGTGTCCAAGTATCTTACTGAGTATCCCAGAATGCAGAAAGAATGTTGAATCATTTTATGGCATCAAGAAGCATCTTGATTCTAAAAGGTGATGGAAAATTGTCATTTGACATGACATACCTGAACAAAGGCTTTATTGAAACATGCTGACTTAAATCATGGAATAACTTTCATGTACTTACATTTTGTATTAAGTATGCCCTCCTTCTCCAAGATTAACAGGACCTAGGTTTTGAATTTTGAAGTAGTTCATTTCAATAGAAGTCCAAATGTTCAGGATGTATTCTATGAAATGCAAAAAAAAAAAAAAAAAAGCTATCTTGTATATTCAGCAAAGTGTGACCAGTGCAAGGTCACTGAATCATTTGGATCCTCTACTCTCAGCTTTTTCTTTTCACAGAAATGTTATCAGATTACCTTCTGAATACATCTATATTGTGTGTGATTTACTAATTTACCACAGGATCATGTTAAGAAGAGTCTTATAAAATCTACCTATTACTGTGTATACTTGACTATAGGTCAGTCTCATGGAAAAACTGAGGGCAAGTTTTGGGCCCAGAATTACAGATTTTTTTATGACCTGTGTGTAAGTCAAGGGTAAAATATATCTCACACAAATAGCAACAGGGGTGCTCTTAATTTTCCACGTTGTCACCTTATCCCACACGTTGCATATCCACAATTTAGTTCTCTCCTCATCAATCCAGTCTTTAGGGTGCACACAAAACAGCTATGCCTGCCATAATTTTTAAATTATTTGGTTTGAGGTGTGTTGAGGTCAGTTCTAGTGCCTTTTTGGCAACCTCGGTTTCCTCTTTCCTTTTCCACAAAGCTGGGTGAGCTGGCCTTGACTTCTGTAGAAACCAGCATTCACCAGTGGCTAAATCAACCCAGGTTTTAAGAGTAAAGTTTTAGACTAAAATTTCTAGACATATAGTCGAGTATATACTGTAATATTTTTGTCAAAAATGGCTATATCTGCATTCTATAACCTTGTGCAATAATTCCTGTAATATTTCATCTGGGTAATAATTACACTGTCCCATTCAAGAGCCACATCCATTTATAAACTGCACTTAAAAATCTTATGAAATGTTTCTGAATGTCAATGTAAATGTCTTCTTGGATTGTTGGTATGACCTACCAAAGTACTTCCTTTTCAGTAATCTGTATGGCATATAAGCTTTCCTGCTAAAACTTTTCTCACAGGACTCACCCTTCCCCTCAAATTTCTGCTGCCAGGAACTGAACGTAGATTTGCTGTGTCGGCCTGTTGGCTAACATTGCAAATACTTTCTGTATTAAAGCAGTCACCTGTGTCTAAATGCCTACTTTTAGAGAATTTAAAGGCACTCATTTATGTGAGTAAGCACAGTAGCAGGGACATAGCTGGTATCAATCTCTCAAAGAAATACAAGCCACCACTGCAAAGCAAACCTGCTCTACCAGTTTATATTTTGCTTACCTGCGTTTGCTTTCAGGTTTTTATGTTTTAGTGACACATCACCTATTCCCAGATAAGGTGGTACTCTTTTGTGACAGCCAAATATTAACCAGCATAGTAGAATTTCTTACTGTCTCTTGTTTCTTTAACAGTATATACACTATCATAGTCAGAAAACTGTAAGCCAGGAAATTGTTTTAGTTTAAACAAACATATCTCTTTCCTTTCCCTTCACTCTTCTCAAACACAGTTTCAAGCTGCTGACTGTTCGGAATAGCCATGCTATTAAGCAAAAGCTCTTGTTTGCTTTTTGAGCTTTTATTATATCAATCGCACAAATGGTTCAGGATTGAATGCTTGTTTTACCTGCCATTTTGCCTCATTGAATGTTTTTCAGTGTAATTGTGATGACTGGAATGTTAATGTTTCTATCATGTGAGAGAACACTTTCTTCAAGATATTCTTACAAATTGTAAACTTTTGTGTGTTTGCAAAATGATCAAGGACATTCAGAATGGCTTTTGTGGTTGTTTGGATTGCACCCTGTTGGTGGGATATGTAAATGTGTATCCTTGTACAGAATACTGTGCATATAAACCCATTCATATATGTGTAAAGGTTTCTGAATATTGTTGCAAATGTGTGTTTAAGTCTTAAAAGTTGGTAGAACCAATGTTTTCAGCACATAAGACCTTTTGTCTCTACCTCAATTCCTCATCCTTTCCTGTTATCCTAACCTTTGCTTTTTACTTCAAGAATCTCAGTGTTACTTTCTTATAGCTTTGCCTATTTGTGACCCTCCAAGTTAATTTGTTGGATTAATAATGCATTTACATTTGTCACATTTTGTCAATATTGGGTGCTTTCATAGTATAGTATTTCATATTTTTTTAATCATGGACTTTAGTAGTAGACCTCTTTGCAGATGCCTGCTTGATAACTTTATATGGTTATTGGATCAAGTGTTAAAACGCTAGCTCAAAACTTGTGTAAATTATAATTGATTGTTTAACCTACTCCCTGACTGATTAGCCTTTGGTGATATTTAATGTTCCCAAAGTGATGGTTGTGATGTTTCTGTCTCTTCAGCCTGTTGAGGCAACAGATGATGCCTTTTGGGACCAGTTCTGGGCAGATACAGCTACTTCAGTCCAAGATGTTTTTGCTCTAGTTCCTGCTGCAGAAATCAGAGCTGTGAGGGAAGAATCCCCTTCAAATTTGGCTACTTTGTGTTATAAGGTAAGATGTGTGCTTCCCTCCGAGTTTTTTTTTTTCTGCTGACATTCAATTCTTCAAATACTTGCTTATTTTAAACTGGTCCTGTATACAAAGATGACCAATCTTAGATCAATGAAGATGCAACTTCAGCCATGTCTTTTAAATCCTATGGTTGGTGTTAAAAACAAACAGCAGCCACTGATACAGAGTTTGATCACAATTGAGGAAAATGTTTTTTAACATTTCACCATGCTGTTTTCCAGTGAAAAATGGCTTCCAAGGTGCTTTTTACCTTGCAAATTTTATTTGCTGTTATTTGTAGCTAGAGGAGGAGTCAGCCTGAGGTTGTTGAAACTGTTGTGAATTTAAAAAATGAGAAGGATCCTTACCATGGGAGTCAGAAGCATGGTAATGTCATGTTTAGTTTGACAGTCTATGATATCTTTCCTTGAGGAGGAGGACTAAGCAGAAGGCATGATAGATTACCCCAGCAAATGTAAATCCTCAACATGTAAATCCTTCCTTAAATTTAATGTCCTTTCTGATCCTTGATCTGTCTGTTGCAGAAACCTCCATATGTGTTAAAACTGGAATCAAGATCCTTGGATTTGCTTTTCTTACGTTGCAGACTAACACTATCCAAGGCTGATTACCATTGCTTATCATTTCAAGATTTAACTATACCTTTGATGTTTGCCTACCCTGCAGGGTTTTGGTGGTTTGACTCCATTTCCTCCTCTAGTTTGCCATCAACCGCAAATGACAATGAGTCAATTGAACTACCTTTCTATGCTTTGGTACTCATTTAAACTCTTGGAATTATGCGCCCCCTACAGATATTATGCATTCAACAGAAACAATGGTTTTTGCTTTTTTGAGCAAGCACAACAGAGATCAGTTCTCAAAGAGTTTAAGCTTCTCTAGCTGAAAGGGAGGAATTTACATCTGTTTCATATGCTGCAATAATGAGGTTAAAAGAAAATATAGACAGTAGTGCTCATCCTATTAAAGAAAAGGATATTTCTCATTGGTATTCAGCACTACTCCCTAGTCAGTGACATTACTGTGCTTGGAAGATTCTTCATGCCTCATTGCTCAGAGGCTAACAATTAGTCTGGAAGCATTTTTCTGGTTCTCAATATAACCTTGTCTTGAGGGAATGAAAGGGTAGCATTCTCCAAGGCAATGTGTATTGCCCTAGTGAAGAGGGGACCCAGAGTAAACAGGTTGGAACCTGACTTAAGTTATGTTCAGTATAGACCAATGAAAATAGTGAAAGTAAAGCTGGTTATGATTAGAGATGTAAAATTTCTGGAAATTATGAAGTCTTTGATGAACGAAAATCTGTGCTTTTTTGCCTTCAAGGAAGAAATGTTTTTTCTTTTGCGGGGGTGGTGGTGGTGGTTTAAAATGTATGCACTACACATTTTCATATCAAATGTAAATATTGTACTGCATCAGTAGTATAAAATTCTTTATTCATACAAAATGTTACTAAATTTTACTTAATATATACAATTGTACTATTTTGCATATTTAATAAATTTAATTTTGTACAAACAGAACTGTGACTATACACTGTAGAATAGCGTAGTGGTTTGTGTGTTGGACTACAGCCCTGGAGACCAGGATTCGATTCCCCATTTGGCCATGGAAAGCCACTAGGTGATTTTGGGTGTGTCACTCACTCCTAGAAAATCCCAAGATAGATTCACCTTGGGGTCGTCATAAGTTGGAAGTGACTTGAAGACCCACAACAACTAGGTTTATACTAAAATGGGAGCTGCAAACAGCTGCACCTGTGCTATCTTACCGTGAGTATTTTAGTTTTTTGGCATCTGAGATGTAGGAAAAAAGCGAAAGAAGCACAAACTTTCATAATAAAGTGCCTTCTTTGAACAGAAACACTGTCTTAAGGACTAGCTTAGCACCATATGTGGATATAAACCCAACATTTAAAAATCGAGCACATTATTCAATTTTTTTTTGGTATCGTCACAAGTAATGACTCCTAGCTTGGTATTCTACTGTTATAAAGATTGTACCACCCATTAAGTACAGAATGGCATGTTGTACTTGTCTGATGTATGCACAAGAATAATCATATTCTAATTCTGAAAATTTTATCTTACTTTCAAATCATCATACTACACAGTTCCTGGAATTTTGAGGGAAACCTTGTTTTAAAAAGCATTTCACAAAGTACAAAGGAAAAAATATTTCAGGTAAATTTTTTCCTGTGTTTCTCCAGCTTCCAATTTTTCCACTGGGAAAAATGAAATACAGTTTTTCTATTTTTTTCACTTAGGTCTTCACATCTGCAGTTATTACTAACTCATCTGAATGATTTCAGTGGTTCTACTCTGAGCGTTATTAAGTCTAATTCCAGTCCATTCTAGTTTCCTAGCAAAGTAATTGTACTTCCTTAGAAAAGGCAATTTTGCAGTTTGAGACATATAGAGATTGCTTTTGTTTTGTGTTGAACCTTAGAAAATCTTATTTCTAGAGCAAATGTAAATATTTTAAAATGCATTTTGTATTTCATAGACATGTAGGAGTGAACCTTTCCATCTCAAATTTTACTTTGTCTCTGGTTGCTAAAAGTTTGGTCTTAGTCCTCACTCTTGAACTTATTGATTACAGGAAGATGTTTATTATTATTTGATTAATAGCACAAGAATGGCTAGGGAAGGAGATATTTTAATATACTTTCAGTCTTATGATTTCAGAGGTAGTTAACAATTAGGTTGTTTGGATTTCTAATAGCACCTAATCAGATCAAGATGCTTCCTCACAGACTGTACTG
Organism: Ctenosaura bakeri; assembly: GCA_948474755.1. Classification (NCBI taxonomy): domain Eukaryota; kingdom Metazoa; phylum Chordata; class Lepidosauria; order Squamata; family Iguanidae; genus Ctenosaura; species Ctenosaura bakeri. The sequence continues at coordinate 95,503 of CAOLHI010004710.1, forward strand.
TCTGCAATACTGTTCATCAAAATGTGCTCAAATAGGTAAGATGTAATCTACAGACTTAAATGGACTGCTTCAGAATTTTGAATTCTCAGTGTGTGATGTTTATCATCATGTGTGTCTCCCCATTATCTCTTTTAAAAAAAAAATTTGGACATTAACTGTTTGATTCTAAAAATTAACTTGTCACTAAAATCTTCCTCACTTGGAAGAATGAGTGGGTGTAAGACAATTACTTAACTTCCTAGGATTTTCATTAGACTTTGAGGGAGTTTTCTATCTCTGGTCTTTGAATAAAAAGACCAAAGGTAGCTGTCATTTTATTTTATTTTTTCCCCCAAGAACCGGACTGAAGGAGAAGGACCTTTGGTGGAGGGGCTCATTTCTCTGTTGAGACTTCATGGTAATTTTTCAAGAGTAGGGATTGTTTTGATGGCATGGTTTGCCTCAGTCTTTCTCCTCTGGGTATCCTCGAGATGGTTTTGACTGCAGTTCTTACCAACCTAAGTTAACGTAGCCAATAGTGAAGATCATGGGAGTTGCAATCCAGCAGCATCTGGAGGCTGCAGTTGTCATTCCTGGGATCAAATTTGGAGATGGATCTCTGGCTTACATCTAAGAACACACACACACACACACACACATTTTCCAAGCTGTCATGTTCTGAAAGAAAACAAAAACAAAACAACCTGCTCCATTCAGAAAGATATTCATGATATATCCAAAGAGAGATCCTCAGCAATAAGTAGTAGTAGTACTAAGCAATAAGCAATAATATAACCTGACAAAATTGGAATAAAGTAGTTTGAAAGTTGTGCTGTTTGTGGCAGTTCATGATTCCTGCATAGTAACTGCTCTTATTTCCTTTATCTGGTTTGTTCTAGGCAGTGGAAAAGCTGGTGCAGGGAGCTGAGAGTGGCTGTCATTCTGAGAAGGAGAAGCAGATTGTTCTGAATTGCAGCCGCCTCCTGACCCGCATTCTACCCTATATTTTTGAAGATCCTGACTGGAGAGGCTTCTTTTGGTCGACTGTTCCTGGGGCTGGACGAGGAGGGGTGTGTGTCTGTTGTATTATATTAATTCCTTTTTCTGAGGTAGAGGAGCTTGGAGGCAGCAATGACTCTCGTTAATCAAAGAGTAATCAGTAGTAATCTGGATCCATTTTAACTACCAGGTGGGAGCTCCACATCCTTACCTGTGCGTATTTGCACTGTGTAATTTGGTTTATTCTGATCTACATGGGATTCCTCCATTTAGAAAGAAGTGCTGTAGGATGTTAAACAGAAGATTGGTGTATAGATATAATGGGATGGCTGATGTGGCAGGAACCTTTTTTTGTCCAGACTTGCCACTTTTTACAACTTGTTTTCAATCCAGAAAGCAATGGGCAATAGCAAAAGAAAGTTGTATAGCCTCCCCAACTGTTGAACGCCATCTTAAAATTCATTGTCTTCTTAAATGAGGATGGAAAGGAGGATATCTAATGAATCAAGACTTGTGCAGTCCTAGGAAGGGGACTGAAGGGTGTCTTTTGTTGGGTTCCAGCCAATACCAGTTGCTGAATTTTGTATCTTACTCAGCATTCGTATTAGCTTACTCAGGTGTTATTTTTGGTCTGCAGTGTTGATGAGAAATGGCAAGGGCTAACTGTACTATTGATCTGTGGTTCTAAGTCATGCTTATTCAGGACAAGTAAGGTAATGAATAATTTGAGTGGTTTAGTTAAACTATAGGTTACTTCACGTGTTATGAGATGGTTATCTCTATTTCCATGCTGTGTACAATTCTAAATCCTTCGGGTGGTTGTTCCTGTCATATATGCATTTATTGTACTGTCAGATGTTCTTTTGGATAAAGCAGCAGGCCTGTTAGCTCCTATCAGATTAAAAGAACAAACGCTTCAGTGCAAGTCCCAGGAGCTGTAGGTAATTCTAGGGCACTGAGAGTGACCACATTTTACAATAGCCTTCTTTGCTATATTGACTTCCTGTACTCATTTGGATTTCTTAAGAATCCAGAGGTGTTCCCAGTAGTTGCATTTTCTTGTTGTATTTTTAAGGGCTGATTTATTGTTAGTTTTAAAACACTGACTGTAATTGCAACACAGTCTTTGTGAATGTGAAGTGATTGTTCTCTTTTTCTTTTATCTAGTGCAAAGGTATGGTTTTTGATGTAGGCTATAGCTCTCCTTCTCACCTTTTCACCTGCCTGTTTCTTTCTGTTTTTAGCAACAAAGAATTTAATTTTAGCCAATTATGCTATAGTAAATAACAGGAAGAAATTATTTAAAATTATGTAAATTATTTTAAATACATTGGGAAATTATTTTAAATGTATTTGACACTTTTCTTCCAAGAGCTTCTTCTGCACTAGCTTCATTGAAATTAATTGGAGTTGTTAGAGTACAGCTGTGCTTTTGTCTTCTCTCTTTTTATTTCAGTGGGTTTTGAGTTAAAGAAGCTCCTGTTGCAAGGGTATTCTATAGAGGTTGTTTCCTTCATTGCTTAAAACCTCAGTATTGAACATTGTTTTGCAGGATGTGGTTCTGTGTTCAGCATTGCTGTTTTAGTATGGGGCTGGTAAAGTAATTGATTGATGCCCACAATTAACCAATTAATCCTTTTAGTCCTTAAGCTTCTGTTTTTATTTTTCTCATTTAAAAGATGAATGGAAGCATTTGCAGCCAACCTGTTTTAATCTCTTGCGTCTGTTTCTGCCTTTGGGTTGCTTTTATTGGTTGTTCTGATGTGGCACTAAATAACGTCAGATCAATGCTGTTCATTATTGTAGCCCAGCCTGCTTGCCATGAGTGAAGGGCTCTGTGTCATACACAAGCTGATACGGGCCTGGCTGTCACAGATAAGCTCCTGTCGCTTTTCATGCAGAGAGGGCGGATCTGCAATCCAAGATGAGCTTTTGGTGGCAGTGCTATAGACCTACAGACAAGACATGTGGTTCCCTTGGAAACAGTAGCTCACTTGTGACTGAAGCATCAGAATCAAGATAAAGAGAATATGGCCTGAATGCCTGGAAGCATTTAGATCGCTCTGTGGGAGGATGCCTGTTCTGCCCTAGCAAGCTGAGAGCCTCTCCTCCCTGAGTAACCTATGCTTCTTTGTCATGGCCTATGTGCATCACACTTGAAGTTACCCCTTGGTTTAAACTCATGAAATAGGTATTGTAATGTAACTGAAGCCCAAGTTGTCTTGTAGTAAGGTTGTTCGGCCAGGAAGACTTGGGCCTATTTTTACTGTAATTTATTTCTGTTTTTCAGTCTGTATGAATTTTGCCTCAGCTAGTGCTTTTACTGTCGAGATACATTGTGTTTTGTGAGGTAACTCCACCTCTTTTTTAACACAGAAAATTTTATAAACTCTTAGATAATAGCCATAGTTTTTATAATGATATAGATAATGGATTGCATATTTTCACTTGTACATGCTTTGTGGTAAAACATAAGCACTGGATTGCTAACGTCCATCTATATCAGTCTAGCTCCCCTCACTCTCGTAGTTGCCAGCTACATTTTCGGAAGTTCAAAAGTGGACCATCTGCTGGAGAGACATTCCCATCATCTGCTCAACATACAAAAGTAGTAGTACATGAACATGGAGATAATAGTTTCAGTTATTTTGACTACTAGATATAATAGTATTCTGTTATTTGTACTACTCCAGTTTATGACCTCCTTTTAAAAGGTTATTCAGCAGATACATTTTCTGCACTCAGGCTTCTCTTTCGGTATGAATATTTCATACAAATTTATGTGGTCAGGCATCCTCCTGTCCAGGAGTATTTGGAAGTGGTTCTGAGATCTCATAGTTTTTGAACTGATAATGTGTTCTTACATTTTTCCTAAATCCAACCCAGATTTGAACAGGGTACTTGTACAGGTAAAGTCATGAAGGGGAGTACATATGGTGGGAGAGAAAAAATAAAAGAAAACAGAGTTGCAGAACAGTTGCATTGCTGTTTACTTATCAAAGAGAAGTGTTTTAGCATTACAGTTCTTAATGGCTTGGGGTTGACTGTGAAGTGCCAGATCATCTGCTGTTTCTAAAGTGCTGCTGGCTTTTGCTTGGCAGAGCATAAGCTGAGAGGAGCCTTAACTTTATTTTTGGCTACCAAGAGAAGTCACATCACCTCTAAGCTGGTACAGAGAGGAGGCAATCCTGGGTTACCCTAGGGAGCAAAGTGGCTAGCTCTGGTGTAGAGGTGAGCCATGTGTGGCTCTAGGGCTGCGCATAGCCCCAAAAGCTGGTTTGCGGCTTCCAGTCCATACTTTATCTGGGAAAAAATGTTGACTAGCTTCTCCCAGGAGCCTTTACAAGTAGCAGTTTGCCTTTTAAATAGGTTATAACCTGCCCTTCTTGCATGATTTAAAATTAGGAAGAACCCCTGATGGTAAGTGTTGTTAGAACTGAACACAGAGAGAGTAGAAGTTTTAAATAGAGGCTGGGCGACCACCTCTCAGGGATGCTTTAGGTATAGATTCCTGTGCTGGCAGAAGGTTAGCTTAGATTACCTGTGAGCCACATTTCAATTTTGTGATTTTGTGATCATGAAAAATTACCTCTCTTTTCAGAACCAAAAGTGGTCTCTGGCCACTTTCTGCCCCCCCTTATTTTTATTTTTTTTGGTTAGTTGCTTTCTTCATTTTTGGCAGTCCTTGAGGCCCCTGTAGGATTTCAGGGCCAGAAAATTGGTCCTCAGACCTGCCAAAGTTGCCTGACCTTGGTCTAGCACAGCAATTCTTAAACTTTTCTTTACCACAGACCTCCTCTAAATATCTTTTGTTAGCATGGATCACCAAGACTTAAGTCAAGGTTTAAAACTCTAACTATACCAAATATTTATTTAAGGTCACTTTTCCAAGGTCTTTCTTTCTGTCTTTCTTTCTTTCTTTCACTGGGAAAGTTCATAACATTTCTTCAAGCCTTTCCAGATTCCCAGTGAAGACATTGCAACCCTCCAAGGGTTTGTGTACCACAGGTTAGGAACTTCTGATCGAAGAGATCTGAGGCTGCTGCCTTTCTCCCCACAAAGTGTTCTGTTTCAGGCCCTTCTGTGACCAGCTAGTAAAAGGTGTACCATCACAATCCACCTAGACTGTTGTCCAGAGGGGTTTGGGATTGTTCTGCTTGTTTAGCATAGGCCACTTTGATCTGCAGAATGGAAGTGCTGAAACAGCAGGTGGGCAAAATATAATTGGAGAACATTTTTGGTCATAATGGAGAAATAATGACTTGCTCTACAGACTTCTGGATAAATATGATTGCATGCTGTGTTAGCTTGTTACCCTGTATGTTGGGAGTCCCGGGAGGGGCACCCAAATTGCCAAATAAAAGCACAAATTGGGGGAATTTAGCTAGAGCACTCTCTTGGCTAAATGAGAGGCAGGGTAACGTTAGCAAGGATCTTTAACCCTATGTATACAGCGGCGGGTCAGAGAGCGGCTAGACAAGGTTTTCAAAGTAACAAACAATGTTTTATTAAAGACAAGAAACAAGCAAGACAAGACATAAACTAACTAACTGAGAAATAGAAATGGAGAGCTTCTTCGGGGAAGGCAATACGACACCTGGTCTCGTAGTCCTGGAGAGAAGCTGGGTTCCGGGGAAGAAAGCTCAGCGGGGCTCACTGAGGGGAGTTCCCTTAGACAACCGGCAGCAAGGCGGGATGGAAGTCCAAAGTAGTCCGAAGACTGCTTGGAAATGAGGGGTTTTTATAGGGGAGTTTGTGACTACCGGCCATGGCATACCAGGTGAGAACAAAGGGAGTTTAGAGCTGGACAAAGGATTTGGAAAAGGTCAGGTTTGCATGATGAGCTTAACACTCGACGACAGTAGTTTAGCCAGTATGTAAATGTCCTGTCTAAAAGGACTGGTTCGGCTGAGAGCCATGCAGCTATTGTAAGGCTTGCAGTGGGAAGTTCCCTGAAGTTACAAGCGAGGCTTGAGTTGCTGGCCTCAATAGGGTCTGGAATGTAAAATCCATTAGCGGCCGCACCCTGTCCGTGCTTGTCCGGAGAACCTCGCAAACATGTGGAGTGAGGTAGCTGGAGAAAGGTCAAGCAAAGGCTGAATTGTTTGATATCAAAATGATATCCAGAGTCCTCACCAACAGTACCATAGCTGGAGTAACAACCTGACCATAAGAAACAGGACAAATTCTAAAACAAAATAAACATGTGGCTTCAAGAAAGATAGTACATGCATACCTCAATTAACAAAGCCTCTGACAAAGAAGCTGCTTTTTCAAAAGTTTTTTTTTTTTTGCGCCAGACCTCATCTTTCTTCATTGCCCTCTGTCTAGTAGATTTTTTTTTTGTCTTTGGTGGCTTTGGCATTGGGAGGATTATGATGGAGAGCTGGAGAAACACAGGCTTCAGTGTCAGGTTGCAGTAGTATGTCTGCAGTAAACAGTGCAATAAAAACTTGAGTTGGGGAAGAATAGGATTTTATGCTAGCTGATTCTATTGTAGCTCCTATTCTTTCTGTGTTATTTCTGCTTTTGGTATCAGATTTTCTGTTATAGCAGTAATGCCCAGGAATACATCTGCTTTGTTAACTGAGACATACCTGTACTCTTATTGTAACTGCCTTTTAATTGAGATGTTTTTGGTATATTTTCTTTCCCCTCTTGTTTTGACTAGTCCTGATGAAACCTATTCTAGCATATAGCAGTGCTCCTCTCGGTCAAAGAATGTCTCACAGAAGATTCTGCAGCTAGCAATTTTTTTTTAATAAATGCTGCCACGTTTGAGTTCATGATTACCTCCATACATCACAAATGTTTGTGTATAGCATGCAGAAAGGGAAAAACAAAGTTATAAAAATATCAGAGAGGCTTAATGTCATCATGAAAATAAGTCCACAGTTCAGTTTTTTGATGTGATGTGACTTCCTTTTCATATATGCAGCCATTGCCCATTTTCTCTAGTCTTTGCTTTCATCTCAGAGGTACAGTTCCTAGGATGCATCTACCATCCAGCTTTTTTTGTTCATGTGTCTCAGAATAAGGCCACTCCATTTCTGCTTGCTTTTGTAGTTCTTGGTCTCTTGTCTCTCTCAAGCCATTGCTTTATCCTGCTTCTTTGAAGTTCCAAACTGTAGCTAACACTTACCAGAATGATTAAAAAGTAAAACAAAAATCTTATTTGTTCTAATATTGCTGTGCTGTGCCTGTTTATGTTCAAGCAAGAATAATGTAAATTATTCATGGTTTGCAGGGAGATGAGGATGATGAAAATGCTAGGCCACTAGCGGAGTCATTGCTTTTGGCCATTGCAGATTTGCTCTTCTGCCCAGAATTCACTGTCCAGAGTCATCGAAAGAACAATGTGGTAAGTCAGATAATCCATCGTTTTGATTTTCTCCTGACAATTTTTATTTTTAATGAAGTCTTTCTCAGAATGTCAAGAGAAAATGTTTAAACATGTAATAGACTTCTCTGTATGGCCTGAAGTGTTCACTTCTCCATCTGGATTAAGATGGAATCTTCAGTGAACAAAATGGTGGTTGCTTTGGTCTCTCTCCCTCTCTCTCTCACCCACCCACCCACAGATAGAAGACACTTGCTGTTGACACAATTTCTGACACAATTGATTCAGTTACTGCTTTGTTTTTCCAAGTATATTAACTTCAGAATACCAAAAATTAGCTTGGGAGAAAATACTGTGGGAAAGATTGCTAACTGGCTAGAAAAAGGATCTGTCCAGTTCCTGTGCCTTTAACAGGAGTTAGTTATGTTTTTTATGAAATGGATCTAAATTTTGTCACCTGATAATTGCAGCAAGTCAAACTGCATTATAACAATGACAACAGGAACAGTTTCAGAAATTGTAAATCATGAGTGTTCTGGAAGATGATAATAACTTGGGTATTTAGGATACATATTTTAGAAGAGTTGTTGTTCTGTTCATGTGTAGCATGATTGACATTGCATGTAACTTGATCAGTGACCAAATATTTTGCAGAACTTGACTAAGTCTGTAAAAACACTAAATACTAAATTTGATAGTTCTTGGTCTCTTGTCTTTCTCAAACCATTGCTTTATCCTGCTTCAGAAGTGGCAAATCTTTTAAATGTTGTGAATCTGTATTTCTTTTCAATTATCTTCTGGT
>CAOLHI010004711.1:0-103404 GCA_948474755.1 Ctenosaura bakeri
TGGATTGGCGGGAGCGGACGGGAAGAGGTGTGGTGTGATTGGTCCGGGGAAGACCCGTAGTCCCGCCTCCGCCTGAAGTAGGTGGGAGGGGGAGGCGGCGGAGGAGGGATTAGTGGGTCGCCTGTGCAGCAGCCGCGGCCGCCGGGCTGTCAGGACCGCGGGAGTCGACGGCGCCTCCCGCTCCCTGGCCGAGTAGGCGGGCGGAGGGAGGCTTGGCCTTGGTGAGTGCGGGCCGCTGCGGCCGCAGGAGCGGGAGGCGGCCTCCGACGAAGCCCGGCCGTGAGGGGAGGTTGGGCGGCGGCGGCGGGAGGCCTCTGTCGGCTCCCCCTCCTCCCCAGGGAGAGGGCGGCCGAGCTGGGCCTCTGGCTGCGCCGAGAGGGGCTGGAAGGAGGTCTGGGCGACTCCCCCCCGCTTGGAGGCGTCAACGCCGGAGGTGAGGGGGGTCGTCCTTGGCTGACGAGAGGGCTGCAGGCTGGGCGGCACCGGGAGCGAGCTCGCCTGTGGAGGTCCAGAGGTAGGAAAGGAAAGCCAGGCGGGGAGCGGAGCGCGCTTCTTTTCTCGACGCGGGGCTCGCCCCACCCCCGCCCGCCGTATATTCCTCCTGTCAGACGATGTGGACGTGCGTGCCTGAGGAAAGAAGCGGGGCTCCGGTGTGGCGCCTGCCTTTCGCCGGGTTCCCCGCGTGGGGCCGGGGCGGGAGGCCGCGGGCCGGCGTCTTGAATGTTCCTCGGGGGTTGGAGGCGGTGGAAGATCTCTCTCTCTCTGCCTTCTTCTGGGGAGAGCTGGACTTTCCTGTGTCGGGGGGTTTCCTGTGAACGAGCTTCTGAGGAGAATCTTCCTGCCTCCTCGTTACTGAAGGCAAAATGCTCGGGCGCAGCCTGAGCCGCTTTCCCAGCCTCCCCCGTTTGGGTTTTGTCCTTTTGTTTTCAGACATGGCCTCCGAGTGGGTGATATAAACAGTAAACTACAACGCTGCAGCCAGGTAGGGTAGGCCCGAGACCACAAATTTTGTCCTCCTTGAGGGCTTAAAAGCGAAGCTTTTTGCGAACAGATTTGAAGCTCAAGGGAGATATAGGGCCATTTCCACACTAGCCTGTTATAGCGCGATGATTCCACTTTCAACCTCCTCTGGAATCCTGGGGTTTGCAGTTTCGGGAGGGGCCGGCCGGCCCCTCCCGAAACTGCAAACCCCAGGATTCCAGAGGAGGTTGAAAGTGGAATCATGGTGCTATAACAGGCTAGTGTGGAAATGGAGTGGTTCTGTGGCCAGGATTCCAGAGGAGGTTGAAAGTGGAATCATGGTGCTATAACAGGTAGTGTGGAAATGGAGTGGTTCTGGTCTTGCTTGTCATGGCAGCAGAGTAGTTGGCCAGACTGATATGCTAGGGAGGGCACGTGGAGTACTTCCTTTCTATGTTGGAAACGTCTGGCTCCTCCATCTGCTTTTTCAGGCTGAAGAGGGGTGAATGGTTTGGATTTGTTGGCTTGCATAATCGTCAATCAATTATTTATTTCATGCACCAGTTAAAATCCTGAAGGACGGGAGCAGCACCAGGAGCACAGGTTTCTTATGGTGTAGCGCTGGTGCAACAGAGGAGGATGTTTTCTATTTTAGCTTTGGGAGGAAACTTGTGTGATATAAACAGCTTTCTGGGAAACGGAATAGTCTTCTGATGCTCTTGTTTCCGTGCTCATAACTATTATGTAGTTGGGCTTCTCCTTGTGGTATTGACAGTTCTTAAGACAGAAACTCTCTTAGGAGTGTATGTACATGCAAAGATAATTATGTGTAGATTTCAGTGACACCTTCCTTTTATTTTGTGACAGGTTGTCCAGACAGCCAGAACAGCTGGCTGGAAAAGAAAAAATGTCTTCTGAATCTTTTTGTTTAGCTGCTCAGACAAGGTTTGATTCCAAATGGCTGAAGACAGATTTACAGGTAAAAATTCTTCCTAGTGTTCATGATAACAGTATGGTGAGTGACTATGAGATATGAGAGACTGTTTTCTTTAAAAAAAATGCAGTACAGTCTGTTTTGCTGATTGAAAAACACAGGCAAGGAAATGGAATGAATAAGTAATCATACTGACTTGACAGTTGCTCAAGAGAAAGATGAGAAAGAATACTTGTGTGACTTTAGTGTATTGAAAACTTTGTTTAAAGGTATATTGAATTTGTGTTTAGTCTGCTTATTTGTTGTCATGTTGTTGTCATGTCTCATCTGATAGATCTAGTAAGCTCAGTATAAATATTTTTGATCTGTGCTGATCTGACTTCTCTGTAGAAACAGCGTTCTTCCAAATTAAGGCTAAGGAAGTCTTCGTGGTGAGAGTGTTCAATTGCCTGTATTAGCTATCTTTAACTTCATGTTTAACTTTGGCAGGGTTGGCTGTATTTTGTTTTTTTCTTTGTAAAGCGCTCTTTAAATAAACAGGATGTTGTTGTTGTTGGTGGTGGTCTCCATGATGGTGATGATCTCCAGAAGTTCTGGATTTCAACTCCCTTCAGTGTTTCAACTCCCAGGAGTGCTGCTGGGTAGGGATTCTGATGTGCTGTGATCCAAAATATCTGGAGGTTGCAGGGTCAAGGAAGGCTGGTTTAAGTGAGTTGGTCTTTGAGCAAGCAGGAGTAGGTAAGTGGGCATATATACTTGTGTACATAGGAACTACCCATGTGAGATCCCTTTTTAGTTGATATTTTGGTCATCTTCTTAAACCTGCCAAAAGTCGAGAAGTCTGTGAATCCAAGTTCTTTCACATGGTGCAAACCCATGGATTCTCACAAAACCAGCCTTGTGTAAGAGCTGATCTCTTTTTTAATTGATTCAATGTTTGCCAGTTTAACAGTCATCTGGTTTTAATCTCTAGACTTTAATGCAGGGAAAGGAAACATGTTGGAAGTGGCTCAAGACCTCATAGACCTGCCTCAAGTGGACCCAGTTATGCAGCAGGGCATACTCTGGAACTCCTTTTTTTTTTTTTTTTGGTACTGAATAGGATGATGATGGTCTTGGAGTGGAGGGACTTTCTGTAGTTTCATTTTCATAGATAGATCGTTATCCGAGGGGGGTTAGGTGTAAAACTCTGGGACCTTGCAGGAATTGGGGGCTGATTAGGATGGTTTGCCCCAGGAGGTTGATAGAGTTGGAATGGTTCTTTGATAATTCTTGGTGATATTCTTGTCATTTCAGCAGGTGATTCTGTCAGGTCTGGTTGGTCTGTAGTATGGGAATTAGATACATTAACTCTTTGAGCCAAGCCAAACTAGCCACTGGTTTTGTAGGGAGCTGTTGTCAGTGAAATAAGTGAGATGGCAACTAGATCCAACATTGGCACAAAACTTAACATAATGTATCTGATCAAGTGTGGACTGAATCCTATAAATATTTAACACAAAATATTTGTTATTTTGATTGTTAAAAAAAGTTCCCACTGAAACCCTTTGTGTTGGATGATTATCAGCCAGTTCCCCATATTCCATTTTTGGGCATGGTACTAAAGAGTGGTGGTATCCCAGCTCCAGGGATTTCTGTGGATAGATGATTTAGATTTATTTCTCTCTGTCATCAGGCCTACTTATTGGATCAAGTTGGTTCTGGTTGCCTTTATGGTAGACAACCTGGACTTGGAACTGGGCAAGAGGAGCATGTCTTTCTGGTTTCTGCTGGACCTCTTGATGGCTTTCTGCACCATCAACCATATTATCCTCCTGGGCTGCATTTCTGGGATGGGACTTGAAGGCACAACTTTATGGTGGTTCCATTCATTCTTGTGGGGAAAGCCCCCAAACTAGGGGTTCCTGTTAAATGCATTGATCATTGGCCTGTGGAACCCCTCAGGGTTCCATTTTATCTCTCATGATATTTGCCATACACATGAAAGCATTGAGACAGGTTGTTCAGAGTTAGAGGAGTCGTTATCTTGATGACACCTAACCTTATTTTTCTTTTCTATCTCAGTTCAAGGAATTTATTTCATTCTAAATCTGTGCTATGCATTGACTGAGGGTGAACAAACTGAAGCATAATCCAGCAAGATGTATGCACTCCTTGACAGTGATCAGATAAGGAAATAGGGATTCAGCCTGTTCTATAAGGGGTTGTGCCCCTACTGAAAATATAGGTTCACTATACCATTGTAATCCTGAGTTTGCCTGACCAAATTCCTGCAGTGGCCAGCAAAATGCTGGCACAGTTGAGGTTTGTGTGGCAACTCTGCCTCTTCGTGGAGATGTCACATCTATCTAGCCATGGTGATACATACCGTAATTACGTCTTATTTGGACTGTTTGGAGCTTGCCTCTGAAGAGTGTTGAGAAACATCAGCTGGCCAAAAGAGCTGCAGCCAGATTTGTTCTGATTACAGCAACCCTTGTTAAAGCTTCTTGTTTGGATACCAGTCTATTTCCAGGGACAATTGAAAGTGCCGGTTTTGACACATAAAACTCTTTCTGTCTTGGATTCAGGGCTATCTGAAGGATCACATTCTTTCCTATGAGGCTTCTTTGGGCTCTGAGGTCTTCTTAGTTGGCTGCTGCTAGATTTTGGAACTCCTTTCCTAGGGAGGCCAACTTGGCTGCTCCTTGTTAGTCCAGCATTGGCAAGTGATGTCTTCTGTTCCAATAGGATTTGGGGAAGTGCCTATTTATAAGGAAAGGACTTTTAATGGTATGCTGTATTGTTTTCATTTCATCATTAGTTTTTTAATGGATATGTTTTATATTGATTTAATTCTCTACATAGCTGAATTAGATTTTAAAAATAACATTTTATATGTTTGTGCTTATGTGTATCTTTTGTCTACTTTCTGGGTTTTTTTGTGAGACACCTTGTGTTTTGATTCTGGTTCTTGCAAAAAGTCAGGAAGCAAATACATTTTTGTGGGATGTGACTAATCTTTTTTCACTGAGATAGCAGGAACAGTTTTATAGTGGTCCACTCATTTGTTCTTTATAACAAGCTCAGGAAAGGCTCAAGTAGAATTCGAAATTAACAAGATGTGCAGAGTATAATAAGGTTTATTCATAGATAGCTTATTAAAGATTTGCTAGCTGAATTCTACATGCTAAATACATGCCCACAGCAGATGATGTTGGACTGCAGCTCCAGTGAAAACTGCTCAAAGAATGTCCTAAATATTCTTTAATTTCTGCTTTCTGAAACTCTTCTGCTAAGGCTTAGTTAAATAAAGTAATGTATATTCATGTGTTTCGTTCATAGCTGGCTTTGTGATTAGTGTACTTAAGTCAGAGGAGGGGCTGTAGATCATTAGCAAAGTAAGTGCTTTGCATTGAATAGTACCCAGTTTCCATCCCTATGAAATTAAAAAAAATCAAGGAGCAGATATAAGAATAGCCTTCTTACATGGGTACCTATCTTGTGGAGCAAACAGTATTGGTTTTGACATGATAATATTGTGACCTGACATTAGACAGCTTCTATGTTCCACGTAGATCAGTGTGCATAAAATACTGCTTTCACCTTACTTAGGTAACTTTGCCAATCAACAGTGTGTAGAGTTTTGTACTTATGATATATAGACAAGCTTTCATTCTTGATAGGTCTTGCACTGTCAGATGCTGAATGCTTTGGTAACAGTCAGCCTCTTGTTGTAAAAAAAATGTATTGGGGTAGACAGATCAAAAGAAAAAAAAACTGAAATAGTAAGTATTGCTTCTTTCTCCTGGTATTCAACTTTTCATGGAGTATAAGAGGATGTGATCCTTAGAGGTGCTAGCAGTGAGCTCATTGCTGTAAATGTAAAGGCCTTGTGTGAGACTTTCCCCACCCCCCTTCCCTTCTGTTTTGCATGGGAAGTGTATTGGGGGAACTCCAGAGGCAAAAAGGAAGGCTAATGTGAGTCTCTCTGCACTCCCACATCCTTTCCATTTTGCATGGGAATGGGGGAGCTCTGGAGGTGGAAAGGAAGGCTTGTACAAGGCATCCTCACCCCACTTATCTTCTGTTCTGCATGGAACAGGAAGTGGGGAGCTCTGGAAGGGAATGGGAGAGAGAGTAGAGGGGAGTTATTCATGATTTTTCCACTTTCATGAGGGTTCTGTGCCCTGAATTCTTGCAAAAATGGAGGGGCGCTGTACTTGTCCAAGGTGTGGAATGAAAATTTTAAAATCTTACTCAATAAGTCACAGTTAAAATCAAACAAAAAAAACCTAACAGACCCTAGTGAGCCCCTATGAGAGCACTACAACTTTGGGTATTACTGTAAATATCTGATATATAGATGATATAGCTGGCAGGCTATTTGCACTATGGTTTCATGGAGAGGTATTTGGGAGCAACTTCTGTTAAAAACAGTGGGAGTTACTGTTGAGTAAACATGCATAGTCCTATAATATCAGTCTAGTGAGGTTGCTGAGCAAGTATGGCTTTCCAGATTTTAACTACAAATCCCATCATCCTCAATCATAGATCATGCTACTTAGGGTTGGTAGGAAGTGTAGTCCAACTACATTTGGAGGACCACATGTTTCTACAGCCCCAGTATGAGACTCATAGATAACATACAGTGGCCCCTCCACACTTGTGAGGTTTCCTGATGCAGAACCCTTGCAAAAGTGGAAAAACAATGAATAATTCCCCTCAAGATCTCCATCCCATTCTCCTCCAGAGCTCCCCTCTCCCATTCCATTGCCTCTGGCCCTGGTTTTCCAAGGTGGGGGGGGGGTGAAGAAAACAGATAAGTTGAAGGGCTTACTGTCACTTTTCCATCAGAGGGAGAAGAGCAAAGTTCTGCCATTCTAGCTACTTCTGGTTGCCATCTTGAGAAAGGAGGAGTAGGAGCAAAGAGTCTCTGACCAATTAGCAGCGATTACACAGCAGAATGTGCAACCAAATGACAGAGAGGGCATGCCTCCAGCGGGGGGGGGGCTTATCTCATCCAAAAGGAAAAAAAAGTCCACTTTAACCACAAAGCTCACAAGCCTGGGGTGAGGAATGCAAGGGAATGGGAGAGAGGCAAGCACGTGTCTCACAAATAATCAAATTTGCGAATGATCAAACCCATAAATGTGGAGAGAGGATATTTATTCTGTATCAGAACAGTGCCAAGTAATTGTAACGATGGAGAGTGGAGACCATGTTGAAATTTGCAGATAATTTTTCAGAGGTGGTTCCCTTACATTCCTTTGTTTAATCTTTATAGAATCATAGAGTTGGAGGAGACCACAGAGGCCGTCCAGTCCAACCTCCTGCCATGCAAGAACCCATATCAGAGCACTCCTGACAGATAGCCATCCAGCCTCTGCTTAAAAACCTCTAAAGAAAAAGATCCCATTACGCTCCAAGGCAGCATATTTCACTGCCAAACAGCTCTGACTATCAGGAAGTTCTTCCTGAGGTTTAAGTGGAATCTCTTTCCCTTCAGTTTGAATCCATTGCTCCTTGTCCTAATCTCTGGAGTAGTGGAAAACAGGCCCGCTCCCTCCTTGACATGACATCCCTTCAAATATTTAAACATGGCTATCATATCCCCTCTTAACCTTCTCTTCTGCAGACCCAGCTCCCTTTGCCGCTCCTCATAGGGCTTCCAGACCTTTCACCATTTTGATCACTCTCTTCTGGACACGTTCCAGCTTGTCAATATCCTTCTTGTAATAAGGTGCCAAGAACTGGACACAGTATTCCAGATGAGGTTTAACCAAAGCAGAATCGAATGGTACCATTACTTCCCTTGATCTAGACACCATACTTCTGTTGATGCAACCAAGAATCATGTTGGCTTTCTTGTTTGCTACATCACATTGCTGACTCATGTTCAGCTTGTGGTCCACCAAGACTCCTAGATCCCTATCACACGTACTGTTATCCAGCCGCGTGTCCCCCACCCTATATTTGTGCATTCCATTTTTCCTGCCTAGGTGTAGGACCTTACATTTCTTTCTGTTGAAATTAATTTTGTTAGCTTTGGCCCAGCTCTCTAATCTGTCAAGATTGTTTTGAAATTTGATTCTGTCCTCTGGAGTATTAGCAACCCCTCCCAATTTGGTATCATCTGCAAATCTGATCAGCATGCTCTGAGTGGACTCCTTCATCCAAGTCATTGATGAAGATGTTGTATAGCACTTGGCCCAGGACAGAACCCTGTGGCACCCCATTAGTCACTTCTCTGCAGGATGAAAAGCAGCCGTTGGTGAGCACCCTTTTGGTTCGGTCAGTCAACCAGTTACCAATCCATCTAACAGTAGCCCTGTCCAACCCGCATTTTGCTAGCTTCTTTGTAAGAATGTCACAGGGAACTTTGTCAAAGACCTTATTGAAATCAAATCTTAATGCTAGAAGAGAGAAAGGAAGCTAGAAATAGTTGCTGTAATTGTAAAGCTGTGACTGAATCTCATGTTCAGTCTCCATATCCCATCGAAACTAAGTCTGCATTAAATGAATGAAATCCCATAGTGGGCCTTGTTTGCTTCCAAGTGATCAGTCCACTTTTATTCACCATGATAGACAATTGCATGCCTGCTGAAGATTAGAAGGACTAACAGTTACAGTGACCCCTCTACTTTTGCAAGGGTTGAGGGCACAAAATTCTTGCAAAAAGGGAAATACCATGAATAACTCCTCCCTGCAATCTCCCTCCCATTCCTTTCTAGGTCTTGCCACTCCCATTCCCTTGTCTTTTCTGCACTGGGGCCTGTGGCAGGGGAATGGAAGGTCCACAGGCGAGAAGGAGGGCTTTCATGAACCTTCCCCCATTGTTCCTCTGCGTATTGCCTCAGTGTGAGTCCTCAGCACTGGGGCTAGAGGCAAAGAAATGGGAGGGGGAGCTCTGGAAGGGAGAAGAAGGGCACACACATGCTTCCTCCCCCATTTCCTTGTTTTTTTTGTCTGGGCACTTGCCCTCCTTCTCTGTGCCCAGCAAAATCTAAGGGAACGGGAGGAGAAGAATGGTGGGGGAAGACACGCCTGCACCTTGCGAATAATCAAATTCACTAAGGTCAGACTCACAAATGAAGGGAGGACTTTATAGCATCTCTTAAGTATAGAAGAAGTTGTTGAGGGAGAAGGACTTGCAATCTTGTAGCACCTTGAAAACTAACAGATTTATTATGGCATGGGCTTTTGTGAATTGTAATTCATGTCATGACCTACAAAAGCACATGCTAAAATAAACCTGTTACTCTTCAAGGTGCCACATGATTCCTTTTTCTTTCTCTTCTTTGGATACAGAAACAGAGTAACATGGGTATCGTTTTGCCAATTTTATACTGAGGTAGCCTATGTGACACTGAATAAGGATAGGGATGTTGATGTACCTGTTACAGAGATTGGCAGAGATACATTTCCTTGATTTTCCCACGTTTTTGTTTATTACAACCTGGAACTGGAATGAATTTAATTGGCTTTTTTTTACCACTTAATGCTCAACATGTGAGAGTACAAAATATATTTATTATAGGACAAAACTTAAGAAAATAAAAATTTAAATTTTTTGGTTATATAAAAATCCCCCCTTCCTGTGAAGTACCTTTGCCAGCCATTATATCTGTGAATCTTCTCAAGCAAGTATCTCTCAGGTTTGTACTTCTGGATCTTGCACTTTTTGCTCATTCGCTTTGGCAAAATGGCACCAGTTGTTGGGTGGGAGCCTCAGCTGAACAGCACCTTCCAAGATGCATCATCAAATTGAGATTTGGACCTTGAGTGGTCCATTCTGAAGCATTCAGGTTCTTATTTTTCAAACATTCCAGGATTCCTTTGCTTGTGTGTTTTTGGTCATTGTCCTGGTCGAAGGTAGTCTACCTCAGTCCTGGTTCCCTTGTAGACTGAAATAGGTTTTCTGCTAGAACTGTCCTGTATTTGGCTCCATCCTCTTATCTCAGTCCTAACCAGTTTCACAATCCCTACTGAGGAAAAGCATCCTCATGGCATAATGTTACTGCTTCCATGCTTCACCATGAGGATGGTATTCTTAGGGCAGTGAGCACTGTTGGTTTTGCATCCTAAATAGCATTTTGTAGCAAGGCATGGAAGCTCACTTTGGATCTCCTTGTACCAGAGAGTTGTTTTTCACATGTTTGCTGTATTGCCCACATGCTTTTTTGCAAACCCCAAATACTGGTTTCGTTCAGCAATGGCTTTCTTCTCACCATTATTCCATGCATCCTCTCTTTGTGGACCATGTGGGTGATAGTTGTCCCAAGGATGGGTTATTCTATCTCAGCTGCAAATCTCTCCAGCTTTTTCTGAGTCACCATTCACTGTCTGTTTGCTTTACTGACTGATCGCCTTTCCTGTTCACTGAGTTTTGGTATATCAACCTTCTCAGAGTCATGGTTGAGCTATACTCTTTCCATTTTGTAATGATTGAGTTAACACTGCTCTGGATGATGTTTCTAGTTTGGGATTTTTTTCAATAATTGATTTGTGTTTATGCATAACTTTATCTTGGACATTTCTTTTTGATAGCCTCTTGGTGTTTTTGAAGCTGTTTGTTTCAGTTCTCCAACAACAAACTCCAGGGCCTTCTAGAAGCAGGTATCTTTAATATGAGTTTGTGTAGCCCTGGAATTGTGCACAGGTATACTCCATTCAACCACTTGGCATGACTTCTGGAAGGAGTGGGTTACATTAGAGCATATTTAGACATGAAACAGCAAAAGAGTGTGTGAACACTTATGCAACCAGTGGTTGCCACTGTTTTTGTTTACTTAACTTTTATGGCACAATAAATATTTTTTTACATTTTCACAGAGCCGAGTTTACTTTGTGTAAATCAGTAGTAACAGTGTCAAGTTAATCCCTTAAAATTCCATGTTATAGTTTGACAAAATGTAAAAAGTCAAATGTGTGTGTGTGTGTGTGAGTATTTCTGCAAGTTTTTGTATTTTAGGCAGGAAAGTAAACTATTTATGATTATTTCCTGACAGTGATGAATTTTAGGTAATAGGTAGAAGCTCACAGATTATGTATAAAATGGTCTTCAAGCTTATTTAAAGCCTAATTTGAGAAGTGGCTATAAGCCTAGTGAAGGATTTTAAAAATTACTGTTGTGTTTGAAGGAAAGGTAAAGGTGCTTACGTTTTTATCCATGTCTAAAAAGGCAGGGGGAATGGCAGTTAAAGGCACCTAGACTGGTTGTTTGATTCTTAAACTGTGATAGAAAGCTGGGAAATTAGTTAAGCTGGCTCATCCTTTGTGTGAACTCTTATAGCCTGATGCTTCCATAGATTTTAGCACTAGGTGCCTTGAATTCCTATAATGTTTCTTTTTTTTCTTCTTTTTTTTGAAACAGTGTGAGATAGAGATTGTCTACTTTCATGCTAAATTTCTTGTGGGGTTGTATTTATTGAACTGGTCATTCCAATTGTAAAGCAATTGCTTCCATAACACATTTTGATAGAACTGTTATCTTTCTACATGGTAGAGATGGATATTGATCTGCATGGGATTCCAAAAACTTCCTGCCAGACCTCTGATTTCTCCATACCCTAAAAATGTATGGGGGTTGGGTTATGCAGCAAAATAGTCTCCCTCATCTATCCTCAGCCTTGGGGAAAATATTTGAGAGAAAATTTTGAGACTTGCTTGTATGATGAAGCTAGTGTTAAGAAGTTAAAATCTTACTTTGAGCCACCAAAAGTTACGTGATATGACCACACTTTTAATATCTCTAGGATTACCCTGTATTATTTTTGCTTCTACCGATCAAGACCCATCCATGGTCCAATCTTTCGAAGTCTTAAATATTTTTGGATTTTGATGTAGTAGTCCTACTTTAGAAATCAGATGACAGGTCTGCTGAAACCTTCTGAACTATTAGCTAATACTAGCTCTATGTGGTTAATGTTCAGTGAGCACAGACTGCTCATGGGAATCTACAGGAATTGAAAAATAAAAAAAAAGTTATGATAAAGAAGAAAAATTGTGTGAAAAAATTATGATAATTTTTAGTGAGTAACAAGGTAGACACCAAACAGAACAGATTCATATTATGTGGCTTGAACCTACATGCACGAATAGTGAACAGTGTTGTAAAGCTGTGTCTCAGTTTTTTAGTTCACACTGTAGTTGGGCCTTGCATGGTAGAACTGTCCAACCTTTCAGGGAAAGGAAAGATTTTTACACACACACACACTCGAACACAAACATTCCTAGCATGCCAGAGAGAAGGTTTGGTAAAAAATCCTTCTCTCTGATAAGCTAGCTTTCTTCAGAGAGAAATTTTATTTATTTATTTTGGAAGGAGATCCTATGGTTAACCTGTGCCTGTAGACTAAAGTTGTATACTTGAGATACAGGTTTATAGCACCTCGCTTGGTGCTTGTGAAAAGTGGGCTTAGCTTCTGCCTTATCTTCCATAACACATTTATTTTTAAATTCTTCATATTGCTGAGGTTAGTGGAATGCATATAGCTCATGTGGTATGTAGAGTGATGGCTCTCTTGTTTCTAATTTTAGCTCTCTCAATTATAGGCTTATTTTTGAAACTGAATGATTGGAGAATCTATGGTTTGTATTAAAGAAAATAACCTGTGAAGTGAATTCTAGCTAGGAAACGTAAAAAAATTAGTTTGTTGGTTATTAGAGAATCAGTTTGAAGATGTGAGAATAGTGATGCCTTGTATAGCTTTCTATAGTAAGAATACGCTTCTGTTTCTTGAGAGCAAGTGTGTAAATATCAGCTTGGTTGGTAATGCGTATTGTATAAGAAAGTGACTTAGCAGTTAAGCTTTTCCAGATGTGAAGAGTTTTATTTCTCCTTTTACATCGTCTATGTGTTACTAGCACTTTTGTCATCTGTAATAACATTTGTGGACTTATTTGATATACTGAAAACTGCTGTGGACACTATAAATTCCCTGAGTAAGAACCATTCCCTGTATGCATGAAATTTTATTTACATGCTACCAAGCACCCATACATTTTTTTGCTGTGCCTACTCTGGGAACGAGTCATTAGCTGGAATTTTTTTGTCCAAGCTTCTTACACACAGATGATGTCTTTGTGATGAAGATGATGTCTTTGTAACAACTGTTCTTCTTCGTGGTCTCTGTGCCTTCATACACTAGGAGCTTTAGCGCCTGCGCGGTAGCGTTCGGAAACTTCTAGAGCTTGTTCGCTTGGCGGGAACCCCTCCCCCACGCCGGTACTGCGCATGCTCCTCCCGCCGAGCAACGGTCTCTCCTCAGTTCTTTCTCGTCCGCCGCCGCGTACGGAAGGTTCTTCAGTTTGTTCCTCTCACGTTGTGCTTGGCTTGCTGTTTTTCACGGTTTTACGGACTTTCGGACTGTCTTTGACCTCTCTTTCGGACTCCCCCTTCGGTTTTTCGTCTTTTTGTATTTCGGAGTTTGGCGTTCTTCGTCTTATGTCCGCGCTCTTTAAAAAGTGCGTGTCCTGCGGCCGCAAGGTTGCCCTCAACGACGGCCATAAGGAGTGTCTCTTCTGTTTGGGTGAGTCCCACAACATCCGGACTTGCCCAATTTGCCGGGATTTTACTCCCCAAACTCTCCGCAACCGCTCCGCGAGACTCAAATCTTATTGTTGGGAGCAGTCTCTGCGGGCGATAGACGAGACCTCCACTTCCAAGATGGCCGACAAGAAGACGACCACGCCATCGACGGTATCGGCGGCTGCCGTTCCGTCCACCTCGTCGGTATCGGGCTCGGTACCGGCGAAAACGCCGATCTCGGCGCTACCGAGGATCCCGAAGCTGTCGGCGGCTGCCAAGTCAGCAAAAGGATCCTCGACGGCGAGGAAGGCTGAGGCTCCCCTTACGGAGACGCCTGCTAAAAAGCGCCCTGCTCTGGACGGAGGCAAGGGCAAGGAGAAGGAGAAGAAGAAAAAGAAGAAGGAGAAGAAGCGCTCCCCGGCTGGGGACGTTCGACCTCCTACTCCTCCTCCTACTCAGCAGCCTTCCAAAGGGCGAGGCGAGTCCGTCGATCTCTCGGAGGATGAGATCGAGGACGTTCCCCAACAGCGCCCGGACTCGCCTGTGGCAGACCCTCCAACCCTGGTGGAGGAGCGCCACCGCCCTCTTAGCCGTCGCAGGTCGGCCGACCTGCAGCAGAGGGAGCCCTCTGCTTCTCCGGAGCGGCGTTCGACCTCCTTTAGGTCCCGGTCCCGCTCTTCCGAGCGTCCGGTGGCCTCGCCGCCTCCGAGGGAGACAAGAGAGGAACAACCTCGCTCGTCTGCCTCCAGATACACCTCGGCGTCCTACGTGGCCAGGTACGCGAGGGAATCTGAGTGGAGAGAGCGCCCGGCCTCCTATCGGTCGCATTCGCCATCGTACCGGGATCGGTACCATCGTGGCCCGAGTCGCTGGGAGACCTTCCGGAGGTCCCGGTCACCTCGTCGACAGCGCGAATCGCGCTCGCCTAGAGGGGACGAGGCTCGGTACCGTCGACGCCGAAGCCGATCTCCATCGGACCGCCGCTCCTTCAGCCGCTCTCCCTCTCCTCGATATCATAGGGCGAGGGAGCCTTCACCACGGTATCGGGCGATATCGCCACCTCCTAGGGTCACGGCAACGGCGACGCGCCCTACGGAGTCGGTGGTGACTGAGCGGGCTACGACGACGTCAGCCTGCCAGACTACCCCGGTCACCACCAAGAGGGTGAAGTCAGTGGTCAGCCATCCCAAGCGGGACGCTGCTGCTACCACCGCCCCGGCTGCGGAGAAGCCTAGGAAGGCAACACCTGCGGCGACGAAGGAGCCGGAAAGCGAGCGGCGAGAGGACTCACCGACCTCAGAGTCGTACGACTCGAGCGCGGAGTCAGAGGTGTCTGAGGCGGCCTCACAGGAGTCTCCTCCGCTGGGATTCGGGGACCCGATCCAGATTCTGCTCCAGAGGACGTCCACCAGTTCTCTGCGATGCTGCTCCGCATGGCCACTACCCTCGGCCTTAAGATCGCCGATGCGGAGCCGGAGGACGACGATCCAGCCTTCTCCGTCTTCGAGGAGAAGCGACCTTCCACGGCCCCGCTGCCTCTCCTGCCCCGGGTATCCAGACTGGTGAAGGCCGCCTGGGATAGACCGGCCTCGGCTCAGCCGATACCGCAGCGGTTAGAACACCTCTACAGGGTGCAGAAGGATAACGCCGGTTATCTCTTTAATCACCCTGTACCGAACTCTGTGGTCGTCGAGTCGGCACAGACAAAGGGCTCCGGCAGGCAACATACCACCCCGCCTGGACAAGGAGGGCAGGAAGTTGGACGCCTACGCAAGGAGGTTCTATTCAGCTGCCTCCTTGCAGATCAGGCTGTCCAACACTCAGGCTTGCCTCGCGGCATACCTGAAAAAAGTGCTCGATCGCCTGCAACCGGCGATGGAGGCGGTACCGGAGGACATCCGCCAAGCCTCCTCCGTGATCTTCAATGAGGCTATCTCCATCGCTCGGCACCAGATGGCCTCCTCCCGGCACGCAGTGGAGATCGCCTCCCGGGTCATGGCGGGATCCATCGGCCTTCGCCGCCATGCTTGGCTGCGACCGGCCGACATCCAGGAGGACACCAGAAGGAGGATTCGAAGATCTCCCCTTCGACGGTGAGGGCCTATTCAATTCGTCCACAGACGAAGCTTTGGACAATCTTGTCAAGGCGAGACTGACCGCAAAAAAGATCGGGCTGCAGCCGGCCACGCAGGCCCGCAGGGCCTCCACCTTCCGCCCATCCTGGCGACGATCCTCCACCTCGTCGTTCCAGCGTTCGGCCCAGTCTGGACAGTCGAGACCGTCCTCCGGCTCATCGGCCAGACGCACGATTAGGCGGCGCCCGGCTTCGTCGAAGAAGTCCTCCTCCGAGACAAAGTCTCGGTTTTGACGTGTCTGGCAGGACCCACCAATACCCACTCTTCAGCCTACCATCAGCGCTCGGAGACCGACCGACTCTCGCTCGACACCTAGCGGAGTGGCAATGTGTCACTACGGACTCTTGGGTGCTTTCCATCGTCCGTCTTGGCTACGCCATCGAGTTTCTCGATATTCCTCCTCGAGGCGTTTACTACTCCACGCCGTCGAGTCCGGCCCTCCTGGAAGAGATCCAATCCCTCCTCCAGAAAGGGGCGATCGAGCGGCTCCCGCAAGAGGCCAAGACCACCGGCTTCTTCTCCAGGTACTTCACGGTACCGAAAGCCGACGGTACCCTCCGGCCGATCCTAGACCTCAGAGGGGTGAACTACTACATCCGCCCCAAAAGGTTCAAGATGGTCACGATACCGTCGATCCTGCCCTTCCTACATCGAGGGGACTGGTTCGCCTCCATCGATCTCCGAGACGCATACTTCCATATCGCCATTCGCCCGCAGCACAGACGGTACCTCCACTTCGCAGTCGACGACACCTGTTACCAGTACAAGGTGCTGCCGTTCGGACTCTCGACTCCCCAAGGGTCTTCACCAAGTGCATGGCCCCGGTGGTATCCTACCTGCGGACGAAGGGCGCTTCCGTCTTCCCCTACCTCGACGATTGGCTGTTGGTGGCGTCCTGCAAACAGAGACTTTACCACGACGTCCACATGACGTTGTCACTCCTGACCCGCCTTGGTCTACGAGTGAATCCGAAGAAGTCCCACCTCGAGCCGGCGAGGATCTTGGACTTCATCGGGGCGACGCTCGACTCGACCTCCGCCAGGGCGTACCTACCAGAGTCTCGAGCACAAACCTTGATCCGGGCCGCCGCTCATGCTCGTACGGCCCCGACGTATGTCGAGAAGCGTCCAGCAGCTCTTGGGCTACATGGCTGCGACGACCGCTGTGACATATCTCGCCAGGCTGAGAGCAAGACCTCTTCAACACTGGTTCGTCCGCATATTCGACCCCCTGCGAGACGAACAGACACTCCGACTGCAGCTGCCGGGAGACGTCCGCTCATCCCTCCGATGGTGGCAGTCGCGATGCAATCTATGTCGGGGATGCCTTTCCAACAGCCGACACCGAAGGTGACGGTAACGACCGACGCCTCCCTGTATGGATGGGGTGCCCACTGTGGCGATCTCAGAGTCCGCGACAGATGGACCGACGACGAGACCGCTCTCCATATCAACGCGCTGGAGCTGCTCGCCGTCTGGAAAGCCCTACGGGCGTTCCGCCATGCCGTGGCGGGGCGCACGGTCCTGATTCTGACGGACAACACCACCGCTGTCTGCTACATCAACAGACAAGGTGGGACTCATTCCACGACCCTGCTCGACATCGCGCTCGACCTGTGGGAATGGTGCAATCGCCTGCACACGCATCCGTGGCGGTTCACCTGGCCGGGCAGGAGAACACCACGGCAGACGCCCTCAGCAGGGACACCTCATCCCATCACGAATGGTCTCTCTCCGGAGAGGCGTTCAGACTGATTCGGGACCGCTGGGCGAACCATCGATCGACCTCTTCGCGACCAGGGAAAACGCGAAGTGTCGCCGATTCTGTTCCAGAGCGGGCCACGATCGCGCCTCCATCGGGGACGCTTTCCAGTTTCCGTGGACCGGGGAACTCCTCTACGCGTTCCCGCCGTTCCCGCTGCTCGGCCGGACGATATCGAAGATCCTCGCCGACCGAGCCGACGCGATCCTGGTAGCCCCGTACTGGCCGAGGCAACATTGGTTCGCACCCCTGCTACAAGCCGCACGAGACGACCTGCTCCGGTTGCCACCGACACCGGACCTGCTCTCCCACTCCGGCGGCCGAGTCCTCCATCCGGACCTGCCACGCCTGGCCCTCCATGCCTGGAGGATATCGCACTAGACGATCCCGTGCTCGGTACCGTCCTCGTCGCGGCCAGGAAGGAATCCACCCGTCGCAACTATCAATACAAGTGGCGACGCTCCTGACCTTCGCTAACGAGAGGAGTGAGCCGGTATCGCCCGCGGGGCTCTCGACCGTCCTGCACTTCCTCCTGCACCTCCGGCAACAGGGCCTGGCGTTTCCATCCCTGAAGGTGTATCTCTCCGCGATCGTGGCATACCAACCGCCACGATCTGCTGCCTCGGCCTTCTTCAGGAACGATACCGTTAAGCGGTTCCTGAAAGGACTTCATCATCTCTACCCGCCGGTATCGCCGCCGCTACCGCCGTGGTCCCTCTCGCTGGTGCTCTCGCAGCTGACGAAGCCGCCCTTCGAGCCGATGGCGACCTCGGATGACAGGCTCCTGACAATGAAAACTGCCTTCCTGGTAGCGGTGACCTCAGCGAGGCGAGCGGGTGAGATCACAGCTCTTCGTTCCGATGAGCCCTTCACGGTCTTCCACAGGGACAAGGTGGTCCTGAGACCTGACATCTCGTTCCTGCCAAAGGTGGTGTCCAGTTTCCATCTCAACCAGGACATCATCCTGCCTGCCTTCTTCCCGAACCCGACGACACCGTTGGAGCGGTCCCTCCACTCCCTGGACGTGCGTCGGGCATTGGCTTTCTACAAGGACAGGACTGCTTCCTTCCGACAGACGCCGCATCTCTTTGTTTGCTATGGGCGACGTCGGAAGGGCCTAAAGTGTCCACCCAGCGCTTCTCCAAGTGGGTGGTGAGGACTATTGAACTGGCGTATGAGCTCGCGAGGAAGCCTCCGCCAGTCCTGCTTCGAGCCCACTCCACCAGAGCTGTGGCTACTTCTGCGGCCCTCCTGCGAGGAGTTGACCTGCATGAACTCTGCCGTGTGGCGACCTGGTCCCAACCATCGACCTTCGTGCGCCACTACAGGCTCGACTGCCGGTCGCGCAGAGATGCCCGGTTTGGACGTGAGGTGTTGGCTTCCGTGCTGTAGGACCTGACCCGCCGTCCGACCGGTAAGCTACACAGTCTCCTAGTGTATGAAGGCACAGAGACCACGAAGAAGAACAGGTTGCTTACCTGTAACTGTGGTTCTTCGAGTGGTCATCTGTGCCATCATCACACCCGCCCTTCCTCCCCTCTTCTCAGGTCCCTGTAGGTTCTACGGCGGACGACAGAACTGAGGAGAGACCGTTGCTCGGCGGGAGGAGCATGCGCAGTACCAGCGTGGGGGAGGGGTTCCCGCCAAGCGAACAAGCTCTAGAAGTTTCCGAACGCTACCGCGCAGGCGCTAAAGCTCCTAGTGTATGATGGCACAGATGACCACTCGAAGAACCACAGTTACAGGTAAGCAACCTGTTCTTATGTGATGTGGCGTTCATGTTTTGCTTGTGCATGCTTAATGCCATTCATAGTGTTACCTGCAGTCCGGGAGTTTGTTTGCTTAAATTTTTGAGATGCTCTTACAAAAGAAAATAGAACTTCACGGATCAGTCTTGCCTCTGTCATGTTCTGTAGTTAGCTGTGCTTTTGTTCCTTTGAACAGCAGGCATTGGTTTGTATCCATACTAACTTAATAGAATATAGGGCCCACTGCAGTCAGAAGGACAGGACAATGATGATACCATTGGAATGAATTCATGATGCAGCTGACTTAGTTTAGATGCAGCATACTGATTTTGACAAGTTATTCACTGTAGAAACACACTTTGTAGAAAACCTTCATTTTGGATTCTTTGATTTTGATAGCTTAATTTTCCAAAGAACAGCCTATTTCTGGTTTAAATACCTCAACTCAATTCAATAATAGATGGTTAACAGTACATTTGAATGGTAAGAATGAATATATAGTTATAGCCAATGTTATGAGAGATTGCCTGGATATATTGCAATACTGTTATGACTGTAATACATTTCTTTAGCTTTCTGGATCCCAACTGTAATTTGGGAGTAAGATTTTTAATTTTTTTTTTCCTTTGGCATGGCAGATCCATGTATTGTATCTTAAACTGTTTCTGAAAGTGTCCTAGACCAGTGACAATTCCAAAATGATGGTTCGTGATACTTTCCCTTGGCACAATGAAATAAAGTAGTTGACAGTCCTTCACATCAGATAGCCTGAGAAGCACTGCTTTGGATTTCTTGTTGGAGGGAATATGATGTTTATAAAATACCAACCCACCTCATATTTGGCTGAAAGGAATTAAATGTGCCTGTTTGGAACCCAGCTAAAAAGTCAAGATCATTCATTTCTATAACATCAACATTTTGGGAGCAACTTTGAATCCTCAAGTACAATAAAAGCATGCAATTTATGGTCTAGTGGAAGCAGGAGATCATAACTCTTTTTTCTGTCTCTTTGCTTCAAAAAGCTTGCTTTTACACGTGATGGACTCTGTGGACTATGGAATGAAATGGTCAAAGATGGTGAAATTGTATACACTGGAACAGAACTTTCCCAAAGCAGTGAAGCATCTCCACGGAAAGGTGGGTTTTCTTATATGTTAATCAGATAGTGTTTCGGTTCAGTCAAGACAGATAAAGCCAGTTTCCATTCAGAGTACTTTTGTAATGAATAGAAAGTTTTCACCTGGTTTTAATGGTTATTGCTTCCTACTGCCTCTGTTGGTCTCTTCGTGCAGTTGTTTTCTAGTCTGACCAATTCTTTCATGGTGTGGCTCATAAATAAATTTCAAGAGTACTTGGTTTTATCCTCTATGTTTTGGTAAATCATTATGGTTACACAAGGAGACCTATGTATATGATTGCTGATTATTTTGATCATTGTTGCCTTAGAAATGTTAGAAACTGGATATATAATATAAATAATATAATAATCAAGGCACCAGATCACAATGACCTTGGAAGCTAAGTAGGGTCAGTCCTGATTAGTACTTGGATGGGAGATCACCAGTGAGTACCAGTGCTGGAGGCTATATTTCAGAGGGAGGTACTTGGCAAAACCATCTCTGAATATTTCTTGCTTAAGAAAACCTTATGAAATTCATGATGTTGCCATAAGTTGGCAGGTGACTTGAAGGTACAAATACACACAAGGATGTTGAAATGCATTTTTTTGACAAAAGGTAAGGATTCCAGTCCTACATGTACTTACTTGGGCCTTTGTTTGGTTAACTGAGTAGGACAAATTACTGTGTAGATATGTATAGAATTGCATTGCAGAGCAACAACCATGTATGCACTTACTGTATTTAGAAATAAATTTCATTGAATTTGATGGGAGTGAATTCTAATTAAAATGTATTGTGCTTCAGGTGTAAAAGATTTATAAAGTTATAGTGTTAGCAGTTCAGAATGGATAATATATTGCATAAAAGTAGGAATGATATTAATTTCATTCTATTGGAGAATTTTTGAATGAAGCATGTCTTAATGTGACCTCCTTTCTCATTTTCACCAAGAATAGCTTAACCATTGTATTGAACTCTTTAGAATTTGACAAGATGTGTATAATCCACACATAAACCCTACCCTCTAATGAGAAATACAGATAAACATGATCTCTGGTATACCTCCATGAATATTTTAACAACTATACTTTATGGAGTGGAGTGTTTTTGATTAGAGGTACTTTCTGAGAAGAATATCGTTATGATTTTGGCAGTACAGTATACTATAGCTTTGTATTTAGAGTTAAATATTCTCATTATGTTTTGATATTTCTAATTATTCAGATAAATGACTTTCTCTTTAAGACAACAGGAAGTTCTTGTGGGAGTTGAAGTCAAAGAAAAACTGATGCTTTTAAAAATACATGACAGTGTATGATATTTCACTGTAATCTGAATGTATGCAGTTCTACAATTATTTTTTTTCAGCTGGAATCCAATAAATTATTTAAAGCACTTGAAGAGAATGGAGACAAAGAGGCTTAGCAATGGGTAGGAAATCCAAACTTGAGCATATGTGTGCAGTTTGGTTTCAGATTAGAGTGTTAAGTTCTTCCAAGTGTTCTGCATACTGGTACCTCAAATTCAGGGTTTTTAATCTATTGTTGGGTTGGAAATGAAGCAACTATTTGTTGCTATTTAACTTGTATACAAATATACAGCTAGATTAGGTGGAAAGTTAGTCCATAAGAAAGTGATAGTGGCTTCTAATTTGTGGATGGAACTATGGCTTAACAATGAGTTTTTGGATTTAAGCCTATAACTTTACAGTGAGCAGGGATATGGAATTTGCAACCATCCATGTGGTGTTGGACTACAGCTTCAATCATCCCTCACAGCTGGCCAGTGCTATCTGATGGAGTTACAGCCCAAGAACATCTGGAAGATCACATGTTGTGTACTCCTGCGTTATAAGTTTCTAAATAGAATAGGTCACAGTATTGCTCAATGAAACAGGAGCTGTAGCACCTGTGACAGTTAGTGCTTCTCTTCCATGTCATGATAATATTAGAGGGAATGTGAGGACACTGAATGACCTTTTCAGTAGTGAGACTGAGAACTTCTTTGCAAAAGGGATTTTTTTAAAAGTAAAAAGCCATTTACACTGTTGTATTTGTATGTTTTTTAAAAAATTTCTGTAGATGACAGTACTGAAGGTCAGACTGGGTCAAAAAAAGAAGATCAGAATGACAAGGAGAGGAAAGATGAAGAAGATACACCATTACCTACTTATAGAGCCAAATCAATTGTTGAAAGCTGGGTTTGGGGCAAACAACCAGGTAATGTTTTTCCAATTTTGTTGTTGTTGGTGATGATGAGGATTATAATAATCAATGTTGTTAAGCATGGTTGTTGTTATCTTTGCAGTCCTGTACTGCTATTGAAGCTTTGAGAAGGGAGACGGGATTTTCTTTTTCCTTTCCTTTTGCTTCTTTTTCTTTTGTGACTTTCTTTTATTGTTCTATATGGTATTAGGGGGCCTAACTGCCAGTTCTGAAGCTGAGCACCTGAAGAGTTGAAAAGGAGAAAAAAAAGTCCCCTTTCCATTCTTTTGTCCTGAGTGTCATTATAAGGAAGTTTAGGATATTTTATGTATTCTGCCAAATCCATTCCCACTTCATTCAGGAAATTTACCACAGTCTCCTTGGGGTTTATGCAGGCTACCTCGTCTTCTTGCCTCCCAGTGTTTTATTTTCTGCCTTTAAAACTCCATAGGTTCTAAATTCTCATGGGTTCTGTGGAAACCCACTGGGTGACCTTGGGCAAGCCACGTTCTCTCAGTGTCAGGAAAGGCAAAACCTCCTCTGAACAAATCTTGCCAAGAAAATCTTGTGCTATGTTCATCTTGGGGTCGCCATAAGTTGGAAGTGATCTGAAGGTGCACAGCAACAATGAAAATATAGGGACCCTGCCTTCAAACTCTACAGATCTTGCCCTCCCCCCTTTACATAGCAATCACTAGTTTAAATTTTGGGTTGCCCTGTTTTTGTTCTAGTCTTACAGACACTTGACCAGCTAAGTTTGCTATTAATATGTATTGTGCACCTAACTTGCATTTGCCATGACTTGCTCAAGTGTGGTGGCTTCCATATCCAAAGGGCCAAATTCCATTCTGAGGTCAGCCAGTAGAAACAAAGTCAGTCCTGTTGGATGCTTTAAATTGATCTTTCTTTGTTTACTACTTTTGGGCTTTGTCTTCCTCTTCTCCTTCCCTCAGTCCCTGGCATCCCCAAAATTTACACCAAAGATTTCCCCATACACAAGAAAAGATATTGAGGATATGTGGGGAACTCCAGTGAAAAGTAGATACCATTCCCCTCCCTGTTCATCTTAAGAGAAAGGAATTAATTGGATTTTGTATCTTGGGTATAAGGAGCTCTAAGAGCATAGGATTTGCACTCATATTATGTTTTATGAACCATGAACCACATTTTCTGGAAAGTGATTTTGCTCTTAGATCAATACCACAGACTCAAAATCTTAACTGAGACAGACAAGGTGATCCTAAAGTCATTTGTGCTCCATGTCTTGGTTTATTTTGATGTATGCAAATACTCCTTAATAGCATAGTGACAATTAGAGAGTGCAGCTTTGCTAGTGGATTAAATTCAGAAACAGGCTTGGGCTGACTGTTTTACTTTCATATAGTATTTAATGACAGTGATATAGAGGCTGAATTCTCAGTTCACAGCTTTAGAGTCAGTGCTGTTTTGTTTAATAAAATGCAAGTTTTTTAGCTAGTATTGTGACTCTGGAGCTAATGATATCTTTCAGTTACACTGTATTTTGAAGGCCACTTGTACAAAGGAAATTGCTTCAAAAGTAGTGTTTCCAATGGTTATGGTTATCAAAATAACTTCACTGAGATGTAATAATACATAGCAGTTACAACTGCATCTTTTCAGGTTTTTTTGGGCAAATATTTCTGGAGGGGGTAGGTTATTTATTAGTACACCTTGTGTCAGGGGTTCAAGCCATATCATTAATACATTTAAAAGTAATTTCTGCTACAATATAAAAAATATTCAGAATGGTGAATGGTCTTCAGAAGTAGGGTTAAATGGTGCATAAGTATACATATATGTGTTTGTGCCTTCAAGGAATCTGTGTACTTACGATGAACCAATGAATTTTATTTAGCTAGTATATTTGTATGCTACCTTTCTCCCTGAGTGGGACACATAGGATTTTCTTTGGCCAGGAATACTCAGGGTGGTATTGCTAGTTAATTCCTCTGAAATACAGCCTACAGCATCTGGTATTTGCTGGTAGTCTCCCATCCAAGTACTAACAAGGGCTGACCCTGCCTAGCCTCCAAGATCAGACAGGATCTGGTTCCTTTAGGTTATTTAGACCCCTATACATATAGAGATTAAAATCTACTTCTGTACTTCGTAACATTCTCTATTAAAACATTTACATTTTATACAGAATGTTTAACCTACCCCAGATGAGTCACAGTTTTTTATTTAAAATGTTATAGTGGAACATCTATCTGTGAGAACAGATGAGAATGTTGAGCCAAGAAAATCAACAATTGAATACCAAAACAACAGATAGAAAAAAAATGACTTTATACCTCCAGCTGGCGTTTTAAAGTCCGAACTCTTTTATTCCAGCTGACTCAGTGCATTGGTGGTTAATACCATGTCACTGGGTGTGTACTACTTTGGACTTCAGCTGACTGGCGGGGTCATCCCTTTACCAATGGCACCAGGTATTACTAGATTAAGGGCAGGGATATGCCCAAATATACCAGACCCTCTCTGATCTTGGAAATTAAGCAACACCAACCATAATTAGTGCTTGGATTGGAGACTGCCAACAAATACCATTCCTGTAGGCTATATTTTAGAGGAAAGAACTGGCAAAACCACCCTGAGTTTACTTCTCTAAGAAAACCCCATGGGGTTGCTGTAAGTTGACAGGTAACTTGAAGGCACATGCATACATAGGGATGAGAATGCTGTGGAGCCCAGAAGGCTGCCACTGTTGATTTTCAGTACCTTTGGAAGGCCGCACCCATGCTGTCACAGCTGCCAGTTTTTTTGCTTTTTTTGTGTATCATGGTTGGTGTGTTTTTCTTTCTTTCTGGCCTAGGGTACTATTTCTTGCTGTTCTGCAGTGGGGGACCTCCTGAAATAGAATTTTTGAGTATCTTGTATGATTTTAAAAGTGTTTTTTCCCAGCTTAAAAATATGGTCTTTTCCAGCCAAAGCTAGATTTTTTGGGGGCTTCAGTGCATTGAGGGTATCAGCATGGGGCCTAAGGGCTCATGCAACTTGCTTTTGTGGCTAAAGCATTCCCATCTATCACTAGAACAATTTGCTGTCTCTTTTTGAGTCAGAAGAACAAAACTTGCAAGTTTCTGAGGCTGCCATTATGCTGTTAAAAATGGCAGAAGATTCTGTTTGCAAATGCCTACATTACGGGTTGATCCAGATGTTGTCATGGCTAACTTAATTCCCAGTGTTTTCAGTGGGTCTACTATAATTATACCCAAGTCTGGATCTAACCTTATGTCTTGTTACATCCTATTATAACTGATTGTCAAGAAAACAAACTAGATTATAAATTATATATATACATTTATTTTCTAAAATACTTGCTAAAACTGCTATTTTATAATTTCTAGTTTTGGATCTTTGGTTTGCTGCTTGCTGAGTTTTTATATTAAGAAGTGAATATACTTGCTGTTATTTCAATGCTGAAATTTCAGAGTTCAGCACTGTTACATGTAGGAACTTTCATTCAGTAATCAAAGATAAGGTTGCTTTGGTGTGGCTGAGTCATTATCTTCACTTCTCAGAAAGTAGTGAGACTGCATGATGTTTACATAACTCTGTTTTGAAAATACTGGCTTCAAGCAAAAGGCTTCTTCAGTAATTCACTCAGTGAACACTAGTACTCTGATTTTAATAAAGGTGAATCTCTTTCATACAACCGTATAATTTAATATCAAGATTGTATACTACACCATACTAGGCTGTACTTTGGCATGTTTGGAGATGCCCATTAGAGTGAAAAGATTATACTCCTTTTCAGCAAGTTTATTACAGCCTTCATTGACCTGTTGCCCTTCAGATGTACTGGACTACAACTTGTATTAGTCCCAGCCAGCTTTTTCTTTTATTTTGAGTTATGGCTGTTTACAGTCTTTGAGCAACAGGAAAATGCTGTTGATATTGGACAGGAATTGCTGTTGCAAAATGCTGACATGTGGATGGCTGTGTGCTGTAGTATGTTCCCTTGGGATTTTGTTTACAGACTAAACTTGGAGAGCTGTTATGGTAACGGCAGCTAATGCTCTGACTCTG
This sequence comes from Ctenosaura bakeri, assembly GCA_948474755.1. Lineage (NCBI taxonomy): Eukaryota > Metazoa > Chordata > Lepidosauria > Squamata > Iguanidae > Ctenosaura > Ctenosaura bakeri. Next base: position 26,429 of record CAOLHI010004711.1, read on the forward strand.
TCATAGTTAGGTTGTATTGGATTTTAGGAAACACTCCTTGTAGTTACATGCATTTTAAAGTTTACTACACCAAATTTAAGAAAATCTTCTGTATTTCCTAATTCACTTTAGTAGATGTTTACACACTAATTTTTTCATGTTAAACCAAAATCAGAAATGGGTCTCTTGAATCTGGTGGTTGCAGTATGTTGCAATAAAGGTAGCATGTGCCCACAAAGAGTATAAATCTGGTTTGTTTATTTATTTGTTTTTAAAACGGAGACCACATTTTTTTAAAACACGAACAAAAAGTGTCTGGAGCGGAAAAATCCTTCTGCAGGATTTTCCTGTCCTTTTAATGTTTACTCTGTGCTCCTGAATGAGAGAGGCTTTATTTCACAAGGTTGCCAGGAAGAGTAGTAGTAGTGTTGCGTAGATCTTGAGGGCATTGTACAATGTGAGAGAAATTTTTTAGTCACCTGATGAATATTCCTGGATACCCCTCATCACCCAATCATCTTCGTGGTTATATATTTTGCCCTGGAAACAGATCATTCAGTGAACATTACAAAATGAACAGTCTTAATGATGATAAGTCTTGTTCAGAATTAGTTTAATCATACAGCTCAAATACTGTGGTGTTGCTTAAAATCTGGGTCAGTTACCCAGGATTGACTGAAATACTGCTTAATGTTTATCAGATAGTAATTGCTTGCGGTTCAAATTAGTAGACACTCTGTAAATTTGTGACAGGGTTTTTGAAAATACCTTTTGCACTTGTCTGAAAAAGAAGCCATAAAGAGAAAAGCCATGAGTTGATCCCATGGTGTACGGGAAGGGGGAATGTAATACTGTGCCAATTACCTGATTTAAATTTCCTCTTATTCTTGTTCACTGTGTAAAGTGGAATACCTCATTTTGTATGTTTTCTGTACTTTGTGAGCTAATTGGGAAAATGGATGGAGAAGGCAAACAAAAGGTTAAGCCCTGTATGTAGTCCAAATGTAGCTTCTAATTACATAGCTGCTTTGATTGTAGATTGTGTTACTGGTCTCTAACATGTCATCTCGTTTATCTATCAGTGTGTCCCAAAACTGAACCAGAATGATTCTTGATGTTGGAAAAAAGCGCCTAATGAGCTGATAATTTGATTCTGTCCCAGTTAAAGTGGTCCAGAAAATAGGACTTGAGAATTAAAAAGCTGATTCTCCTCTGAAAACATCTTTTCCAAGGGACCTGTATAAGACTTGGGAAAGTTTCATCTTTCACTTTTCTAATCTTTTTTTAGTTCTCTGAGAATCAATAGGTTTAATTCTCAGCTGGTGTGTATATAAGCAGGCGTGGCAGCTGAAATGGATAATGCTGGTTTCTTTTCTGTGTTGTTTTCAGTTTAAAGCAAAATTGTGACCATGTTCGTGTCATATGAAATTTTGGATGCTGTTCTGCAGTTTTAAGAGCTGCTTTGTCAGCCCTAGGAAATTTAAGATAGTTAATAGCAGTATATATAATGCAAGTAATGATATCAAGCATATAGGCTTGCTGATATTGATTAGAATGCTGCTTACAGGATTTGCCAATGATAAAACATTGCAATACAGTTTTACAGCACTTTAACATTGGATGAGGCAGTTATGAAGAAAGAACGTTAGAGAAATGAATGAGGCCTAAACTTAGGCTTTATACTGGGTCATTAATTTGTACTTCAGCGGGGCACTAATCAGTCCGTCACTAAAAAGATCTGGGGTTTGAAGTAAATGCCGCAGGGACCTGTGGTTGTCTGGTTCAAAATTAACCACTTGATGTTGAGTCAATTTTCCTGCCAAATTGTATCAAAAATTGTGGAGATTGACATCTGATAGTAAACTTGCACTTAGCTGTCATTGCAGCCATTTGTTGGCCAGTCCACACTGTCAACAGCACACTGTTAAAAATCCATCACAAAGCCCATAGATGAGAAAAATATAAAGAAATGGAAAATTTAAAAGTTTCCTTTCAGTCTTTGTAAACTCATATTAATAGAATGTTGTTTCAGGTAGCTAGCTCCATCTGTGACTAAGGAAGACCTACGGTATGCCTGAAGATATGTTTAGCTAGTTTGTGTCCAACTATGTTGCTGCAGGCAATGTCAGCTACATCCAGCACTTCTTTTACACCCACAGGGTTTCCTGACATCTAGAAATTAGTAATTTTCATCACCAGGTTTTGTAATGAGCTTCACCCTTACCTGTGTTTTGTCAGTAAATGGAAAACTAAAGAAACTTGAAATTATCTAATGATTCACTTATGTTTTGTCAGTATCAGTTCTGTCCAAAGTGTTAATGCATCTCATCCAGTGTGTCTTCAGCCAACAGCAAGTCTGTCTCTTTCTACGGTGCGTTTGCATGGTCAGTACAGATGAAAACATGGTGCCAGGTAGATCAGGGAGAAAAGTTATTTTGTTACCAGTCATTTGGCTTCTTGTACAGTTGGAAAATAATTAGAATAAACCTTGCTTAGCTTAAGCTGTCTTCATTACAGCTGTATAAGTTTGGGAAGGGATTCGTTTTGCTGTTCCTCCTCAGTAATTGGGAGTCAGTTCTTGCTGATCTATGCCAAATCATGCAGGGATCCAGATTTGCCCATCTGTTGTAAGATGCACAGGTAGTAGAATTTTGTGCATGTTTAGACAGGCGGTGTCTGTGTCAAGGCCAGCCCCATTTGCTTGACTGTCTCTGCCCAGCATTACAGTGCTCCTTGCCTGATGTACATTGGTAACAAAACCTTTCTATGATGGTAATATATGTAGATGGTGCTGGAATGGATTGTATAATACTGAAGAATGCTCTTGGCTGATGCAGTTCCATTCTTTGGATGTAGGTTGCTAAAAAGGTCACTGTCACTAAATGTCACTGTGCCGGATAAATTAATGTAACCTTAAGTGTTTTGCATTGCTTTCATTGTGTTGATGTATGCAAAGACTGCAGATAAACAAACTCTAGTAAGTTAGGATAATTTACAATACCATTGTTTTTGCTTTGCTTTTGCTTTGAAGATTGTGCTGGAGCACCCCAGGACTTTGGTTCTGGAGGACTTGAACATTTATTCTGATGGCCTTTCTACTCTACATTGTTTGTAGTGTTGTTATTCCACTTTTAACATTCTGTGGGATTCTGGGGTTTGTAGTTTACTGAGACCAAAGAGCTCTCTGGCTGAGAATGTTAAATGTCCCTCTCTACCACAGGATTCCACAGGATGTTGAAAGTGGAATAATAGCACTATAACAGTGTAGTGCAGAAAGGTCCTGGGTCTTTGTGACAAGGCTAGCTTGGGACTTCAGACTACCATGACAATCATGTCATGGGGCTGTCTCAGTACATAACTGGGCTGACACATGTGACAGAACATACCTTGAACCGGATCTGTGACATTGGACAGATGGAGGATGATCTGGTTCAGAGCAGGTTCCAACAACCCTATTGTCATGGCCATGCTGGCAACCCTGTTGTTACGGTAATTTCCTTGTACAGTTTAGCTTGGTCAGTACAGACTTTCCCTGCAAGAATGGGGGATCTGAAGTGTTCTTAAATGCTCTGGGAGATTTTCTGGCTGACAGGGCTTGCAATTTGGTCAAGGTTTTGGTGAAATGGAAAAGGTGATTTAAACAACCACTCATAAGCACCCAGTTCAGTTCTGTAGAGCCTGTAGTTCACCTTGGTTTGTGGAAGATCTACAGGTGAAGAAACAGGCTAGGTGAAAGGTAGAGTATAGGTGGAATAGGCCACAGAGTGAATATATCGTCCCCTCGACTTTTGCGAGGGTTTTGGGGTTGCAGATCCCTTGCTAAAGTTAAAAAAAAAAAAGTGAATAACTCCCCCCCACCCGAGTGAGAGTTCCTGCCTGAGCTCCCCCTTCCATTCTGCTGTCTGTTGCCTGCACACCCTGCTGCCTTTCTGCTTGCGTAGAGGAGACAGGCAAGTGAAATGGAGGGGTAAACACTTCTACTCTGCTCTGTTTGGCTGTCTGTTGCATGCACATCCTGCCTTTTTTTTCTTCCCAGGCAGATGACAGGCAAGCAAAGGGACAGGAAAGCATTCCACACTGCCTACCCCGCCAAGCTCCATTCAGCTTCCTGTTGCCTGTGCTTGCTTGCTTGCTTGCTTGCTTGCTTGCTTGCTTGCTTGCTTGCTTGCTTGCTTGCTTGCTTTCTTTCTTTCTTTCTTTCTTTCTTTCTTTCTTTCTTTCTTTCTTTCTTTCGCTCACTCAAGCTACAGGCAAGTGAATGGGTGGAGAAAGATTCCTCCCGCACTCCATTTGCCTGCCTGTCACCCGTGCACCCTGCCTTCTTTCTGACTGTGTGGGAGACAGGCAGGCGAATGGACAGGAAAACACTGTCTGCCACTGGTGTGCCTTGCCTTCATGCTTGGGCAAAAGCCCAGGGAATTGGTGAGGGAGAGTACAGGGGAGGCAAGAGAGCATCTTGTGAATAATCAGATTCGTGAAGGTCAAGCCCACAAATTGTAGAAGGAGAACTGTACAACCAAAAATTAGTGAGCATACTTTGTTGTGTCTACTATGTGGCAGTGCAATTGGCCAAAAATATTGAAATCCTATTATGTTTTTAACATGCTGACCAGAAGAACCATTCTGAGTGTCCAGGATTTGAAACCTTGGTTACATGCTATGATGAATGCTTGGTGTTGTAAGGAGAAAGTTGCTCATGCTCACTTTGAACTTGATGCCAGAATTATTGCAAGTTGCTTCAATATGTGGTGTCTGGGCAACTTCAGGTATTCTTGAAGGAAACCGACCCATCTTGGTCTGGTTTTAGGCCAGGGCAGAACACTGAAATAGGCATAATCACTCTGACTAACAACCTGCATCAAGTGAAAGACAGGGGGAGTGTATCCTGTTGATTTTCCTGGATCTCTCAGTGGCCTTTAATATAGTTGATGATGGCATCTTAGTGGACTAGCTCCATTGGATGGAGATAGAAGACACAGTGTTACAGTGGTTCTGCTCCTAACTTGCGGGGCTGGTTTCAGAGGTTAGCACAGGGGGATTCCTGTTCGACCCTGCGGCCATTAAGCTTTGGAGTTCTGCAGGGTTACATCTTGTCCTTTATTGCTGTTCAGTATCTGTAGGAAGCCTCTGAATGGGGTTGTAAAGAGATTTTGGATGAGACGCTATCAGTATGCTGATGACACTTAGCTCTTCTTCTTGTCGTTGGAGTTGTTACTGGCTAGTATAAATTAGCCACAATAGTTTACACACTAATAACTTTCCAGTTAGACCACTACAGTGCACTTTATGTGGGGCTGCCTTGGAAGATGACTCACAAGCTACAGCTAGTGCAGAAGGAAGCAACTCGACTGCTAGCTGGAATGCCATACAGCAATCATATAACTGGTTTTAAAGGAATTGCATTGGCTACCAATATACTTCTGGAGTACACTGAAGGCATTGGCAATGGCATCCAAAACCTCAAATGGTGTGGGATCTCTCTGTATATGTGCCGGCCTGTGGTTTGAGATCTGTTGGAAGCATCGTTCACTGTGTCCCATCAGTCAGAACTATGTTGTCAGAGGATCTGGGAGAGCGCCTTCTGTGGTGTGGCACCCCAGCCAGAGACCTCGATAGCGCCCAAGGAAAAACATGACTGTTTACTAAAGCTTTTGGGGCATGACTGAGTTCATCTAAATTTGTACGAGTGATTTTAAGTGGTTTTAAAACTTTCCTTGTTTAAGTGTTAAATAATTTAATATATTCTTAGATGTTAAATTATTTTGACTATTTGAGATTGCTTTAAACTGTTCAGATTCATTTTACTGCAAGTCACTCTGAGATCCTCGTGTGTACAATATAAATATCTTAATAAATAAAATAAAGACACATTGTGTAGCAAGTCTGAAACTAAGCAGATTGGGAATAGTCAGTTCCCAAGTGGAAAGATGCCTGGGAACCGAATGTATTCCACTTTAGCATTCCATTTTATAAATGAAATAAATACAATAATAAACAAATATGGCCCATTCCGAAACTTGATTTAACATTCCACTGCATTGTACCCTGAAAATGAAAACTGTAGTTCTCTTTAATAATAAAGTGGATGCATTTTATTTCTTTCCCTGTTATCATGAACCATCAGGTTTCTTCAAGCTGTATTCACCTTTTGAATATTTATATGCATTGTGCTCAGTCTATTACATTAGTAATATCATTCCCTTTTGTTCTAGATGTGAATGAATTGAAAGAGTGCCTTTATGTCCTGGTGAAGGAGCAGCAAGCTCTAGCCAAGAAAACTGCCACCACAACGCTCTCTGCTATGAGACTGAAACAGAGGCTTGCTATCTTAGAACGCTATTTTATTGCATTAAATAGGACTGTTCTTCAAGACAATGTCAAGGTTAAGTGGAAAAGCAGCAATGTTCCTTTGCCCGCTGTGGATAAGAAAAGGTAAGAACTTGTTCAAAGAAATTCATTTTCTTCTTCAGCCCCTTTTGTTCTGTTCCTTGAGGCCAAAATTCAGTTACTAGACCCACTCAAGACATTAGAATTTACATATTTGCTGACCAACAAAGTTGCTTCCTCCCTGTGTTGCTGAGTGACACAATTTTGGGTGGGGGAAAGCAAGTATTGGCTAACCTGTCAGCAATTAATTAAAATTTTCTGTTCTTACTGAGACTAGCAATTGGATTTAGTCCTGGTTTTTCCTTTACCCAGAGCTATGACAGTTTCACTAATGTATTGTTCCTCACTGTAAGGTAATGTTGTTGTGGTTTGCCATCAAATTCACTTTGACTTGTGGCAGCCCTGTGAATGAGAGACCTGCAAGAGCTTTGGTCATTGCGCTGCTCCTCAAGTTCTGGAAAGTCAGGGCCATGGCTTCCTTAACTGAATCAATCCATCCATAGTGTAGCCTTCTTACTTTTCTGCTGTCTTCTACTTTACCGAGGAAGGGAAAGGTAAATGAAAGGAAACCTTAGCAGTTTATTGTTCTGATGTTTTATGAGCAAAGATGCAAATTTCTTACATAGCTGTTAATATCTTACTTGCTAGCGCTGTGGTAAAGCTGTTCCCTGATGATATACTCGAGATGGAGCATTTGGTCTGGATTCCTGGGTTTTAGCATTTTTATTATGTTTTTTTTCTATTCAGGTAGTTCATGTAACATTGTTTACATTTGTAGTTAGCCTACCTTGTTTACAGTATAGCTCAGTGTTAGCTCAGTTAGCCTGTCCTTGTTTACAGTATAGCTCAGTGATCGTTCACCATGTCATATAGCAAAATCAATCAGAATTCATAGTTTTATTAATCCAGAGCTTTAAATGAGATGATGAGATGTGCAAGGGACCATGTGTAGAAAGGTGATCAATAGTGTAATTGATAAATTGGTACTAGAGTTCCATAAAAGCGTCCTTTGATATTTGTTCAATGGACCATGGGAGGTTAATTTTTCTGCTAAGGCAGTTCACCAGAGTCTATCTAGCCATTTCCAACATTTTGAAGAATGTTTGTGTGAGATGTTTAGTTTAAACTGATGTGTTGTGCTCTTCTATAATCATTTTTTTGTTGTTGGTTATAGTCCCAGACCTGTTGGCAAAGGTGTAGAAGGTCTTGCTCGTGTAGGATCCAGAGCTGCCCTTTCATTTGCCTTTGCATTCCTACGGAGAGCTTGGAGATCAGGTATAGTTGGACAGTGCTATGTATCTGATTGTGCTGTTGTCACATTAATGGGATTGATATCTAGATGTTTTGTTTTGAATTAGGTTTTTTATGTTGCAATCTTAAACACATCTTCAAAAGAAGTTAAGTCCCACTGAACTTTCACTGAATAGGACTTACTCCTAGATAAATGTGTATGGTATTGCAGCCTAGGTGTTATGAACCTAACCAATTCTTAAGGCAGTATGAGTCTTAACTTGATGGAGTTGGTCTTTTTCATTTTGAGGATACAACTCTGAGACTGAGATAAGGTAGATTGCATTTATACAGTATTTTCAAATGGAGGATGCAAAATGCTACTTTGGGAATTTTTTGTACTCTTAGTAGTTTGTGTAAAGTGAGCTAGTTTTTGAAAGCTCTGGCCCATTGTTAAGTGATTTTGCTATTTAGCAGGAAGATATGGATCTGCTGTTCGAGAAGCACTCTAGACCTTCCTTGAATGTACAGAATGATTATGTCAGGGATGGAAAACTCTTGGCCTTCCAGATGTTTTGGCCTACTATTCCCACAATCACTTATCATTGCTGGACTTCGATGATAGTTTGTGTCTCTGGGTTACAGTGCCTTGGGGAATCATTTGCTGTCCTTTCCAGATTTTGCCATTTTACAGCTTGGAGTGGAAATTGATTTATTTGACATTGTTACCACTTTGATCTACACAAGATAATCAACACTGTGAAGGTGCTAAATGTGTTTATTGTAGTGTAAAAGTTAAGTGAATTAAAACAAACTGGTGCTTGTTGGTTGCACATGTATTCACCCCTCTGAGTCAATACTTGGTAGAAACATTTATGGTGGCTTTTAGCAGCTATGGGGGTTACTGGGTAAGTCAGTATCAGCTTTGTGCATGTGGATTCTCTTATTTTTGCCCAATATTATTGGCAAAATTGCTCTAACTTTGTTAGGTTGAAAAGGACCATTGGCACTAGCTACTTTGAAGTTTTGCCACGAAGTTTTAATTAGGTTGAGGTCTGATCTTTGACTTGGCCATTCCAAGACATTCAGTTTCCAGTTTTTAAATGACTTTGGCTGAGTGTTAGGGTCGTTGACATACTGGGTAGTGAACCTTTTATCCAGTCTCAGGGCTCTTGCAGTCTGAAACAGGTTTTCCTCCAGAACAGCCCTGTGTTTGGTTCCATCCAACTTGCTTCATTCCTAACCAGTTTCCCAGCCTCTGCCAAGGAGAATCATTTGCGCCACATGAGGCTGCCACCATTGTTGGGATGGTTTTCTCAAGGCAATGAGCACTGTTGTCTTTGTACCATCAGTTTTGTGGCAAGGCTTGTAAGTTCAGTTTGGTCTTATCGTACCAGAAAAACTTTTCCCCACATATTTACTCTGTTTGCCATATGTCTTTTTGCAACCAGCTTTAGCTGAGTTTTGTTTCAGCGGTAGCTTTTTTTCCTTATTATTCTTCATGCGTTCCTGCACTGTAAAATACCTGAGTGATAATTGTCCTATAGACAGTTTTTCCCCCCATCTGCAGATCTCTGGAGCTCCTTCAGAGTTACCACTGACATCTTTGTTGCTTTGCTTTACCCAAACAGGTGACAGTTTGTACCTTGACAGCACTGAGTATCTTGTGTGCATTAAGTGTTAACAATGCCAATTAAATCTGTTTCGATTCCAGATTGCAATGCAGCAAATGTGGAAAAGTCAAAAGGGTTGTGTGTGAATACTTCTGCGTGTATGTGTTCCTTTTGTCTTTGAATTAAGTTTGCAAAACAATGTGTATTTTATTCTTGTCTCTCTTTGCCCCCCCTTGTTATAGCTACAGAATTGTAGCACAGATGTGGCTTTTCAGTTTATAGGCTGAACTCTTTAGTGTATATTTTCTGTTCAGTTTTGATGGCATCGTATCAACTTAAGTTGCACTTTATTTCTGTAACATAGTAAACATGTTGTATGCCATTGTTAGGTGAAGATGCAGATCTTTGCAGTGAACTGTTACAAGAGTCTCTTGATGCATTGAGAGCCTTACCAGAAGCATCCCTCTTTGATGAAGGATCAGTATCATCTGTATGGCTGGAAGTTGTGGAGAGAGCAACTAAATTTCTAAGGTCTGTTGTGACTGGGTAAGTTTCTTCTTTACGTGATCTTTTAATTTGTATGTGGATGCCGTTATAAGGTTTCATGTTGAATAATTATTTTGAATGTTTCTAGCATGGTGTAATTTTGCCCCTGTGTTCTGTGCTTGAATATCTAAGGAAACTGATGTTAAACATTTTGGAGTTATTCCTGTCCAAAGTGTTGAGATTGCAATAAATGAATGTGAACTCTAGCTTCTATTTCTTCTTTCTCATTACTTTAAAAATGCATATCCTGGATTTGTTCATATGCTATAAATGCAGGTAATTATGGAGGGGAACTAATGTTGCATTAATAGTCTACTTGAAAAGAAACTGGAGAACAAAAAACAGTATGACAGTTGTATTTTTAAATGTTCTTGTGTAAAAACAGTATGTAATACAGAGGGATTTTTTTTACTCACCTGTCTTGAGATATTAATCTTCAACAAAACTGATTTCTACTTTCAATTAGAGACATCCATGGAACTCCAGGTTCAAAAGGGTCGGGAAACATTCCGTTGCAAGACCAACACTTGGCCCTTGCTATACTTCTAGAATTGGCTGTCCAGAGAGGTACACTAAGGTGAGCACTGGAAAGCAGAACATTCTTACGGTGTTGTGATCCCTTCAGTCTTTATTGCATGACATGATTAAAATCGTGTGTGTGTATGTATGCTTTTGTATGTATGTGTGGTTTCTGTATTAAATAAGGAAACAGAAATGTCAGCTAAGTAAGATCTGTTTCACACATTCAGCCATGCTAATGCTTCTCCCCACCAGCCAAATGTTGTCTGCTGTTATGCTGTTGCTTCAACTCTGGGACAGTGGCACACGGGAAACAGATAATGAACGATCAGCACAGGGAACTAGTGCCCCCCTTCTTCCTCTGCTGCAAAGGTTCCAGAATATAATTTGTAATAAAGAGATGAACAATACTGAAGAAGAACTTCAGGTAGGCACATTCCTCATTCATTCATTTAGACATATGGATAAACTGTGGATTGCACTGGGCTTTAGCTGATCTTTGGATAGCCCATGGAGTCTCCAGTTGCTGCATCATTGCCTTACTGCCTTTTTTCCACCACTTAGCCAAAGAGTCATTGGGTGGGTAGGGAAACATATTGCTGTTTTGTTTTAAATATATATCAGCTTCTCTGAGAGGCTGAGGCTTCTCAGTCTACCCATCTATGCATTTATCTCAGTCATAGATTGCAGATTCTTTTCTGCTATTAGCAAGGAGCACTGGAGGTGAAGAGGAAGCAGAGAGGTTTCAGTTTTTTTCTTCCTCCATGATCATCATACAGATCAATAATAGTGTGAAGAACAGCAGTTGCAACTCCCACCAGTCTCTTGCTCTCAGCATTGAGGGCAGGGAGACCTAATCTCCCCAGCTTTATATGCTGAAGTGTGAGTGTTCAGGCCCACCACCATTTCATGCACTCAGTCCTCAGGGTCATCATTGATCCAAGCAATGCTTACTTCAGTGTTTTATTGATTCTGAGAATACGTATTTCAACTTCAATTTAAATCAGGGTTGTAGAGTCCATTATAAGTAGCAATTTACATACATCTGTAAGTTCCCTGAAACCATTTGTGAGCTTCAAGTGCAAAAAAAATAAAAGGTGAAGAGCAAAATGAAAACTTTTGGAAATATTGTTGCTGTTGACCAGAGAAAGGCATTCTTGAACTTTCTCATCTCTTTTATTTGCTGTACAAATGATCTGTACTGGAGTGGGGAAAGTGTAGCTTCATGGGGCCCCAGAGGGCTGTTCTGTGGTTCCAGGGATCACATTTTTTTTTGCCCTTTAGGACGCATGGGGGCATTTTTGCCATGTTTTTGGGCCATGAGCCATTTTAGGGCCAGGAGATGACTTTCTTTAAAAACGCAGGAAGTAAACAAGAAATGATTCTTGGTTAAAGGAGGACTATGTTGGACATAAAATGGCCCGGGTAGCCTAAAAATAGAATGAAAATGCCCTTCATATCCCTTGAGGATGTTTGAGGGCATTTTGAATTTTTTTGTGGAGGAGTGGAGGGTGCAGCTCTCCAATGCCTTCCAGGGGTTATTTTGGCCCCCTAACTTCCCACAGTTGCCCACTCTACATAAATATTGTCCCAAGCAGTTTTTTAAAAGTATTTTGTAAGTGTTGGGGTTATCTGTAACAATAAGAATCAATATACAGTAGTTCTGGATTTTGTAAAAACCATTATTTCAGCAAAAATTATATTGAGGTAGCTCTTTCAGTGTTGCATGGCTTAAGAGAACATACTTTACCAGCTTTTCATTTTTGTTTTAGATGCTGTCCTACCCACTAAGTCCAAATGAAAACTTCCTACGGTATTTAATACTGCCACAGGACAATGAACTAGCCATTGATTTAAGGCAAACAGCAGTTGTGATTATGGCTCACCTAGATCGCCTAGCTACCCCCTGTATGCCTCCCCAGTGCAGCTCTCCAACATCACATAAGGTAATGTACATGTGCTGTCCAGTAAAAGGCTTCTGTTGATAAACCATAAATGGTTAATTTGTGAATTTTAAGCAGTGTAAAGCTCAGAAAGGTGGAGCTGGAGCTGTGTTTCAGCTCACGCAAAGGACTCAAACTAGCACAACAGAATGTTTGATATTGGACAGATGTTCCTGTGACACATCACAAATTACTTCAGAAGCTTTCCTCAGTTTCAGAAGCAGACTGTTGTGCACTTGCTTCCAGTGGTGCGCATACTGTAACCAAAGTTACTGACTTTCTGGAGATGCTTGGGGAAAAGCGAGATGAAGAATTGCAGCTGGAGAAGAATACTTGGTGGCACTTGAGTATGGACTGAAGCTGTTCCCATTTCTCTTCTGGATCCTTCTCATAACAATTAGGCAAAATGAACAAATATGGATAAAGGCCTTATTATGGTTATTAGTCCCAACTAAAGTAAATTCATTGAATTGGTGGGGTTTACATAAGTGTTGACTTACTATTCAACAGTTGATTAAGTGATTTTATTACAGTTGGGATTAGCACTTGGCTTAAATCAACCTAAAAGCACCAGATCGTATCTGATCTTGGCAACTAAGCAGGGTCAGCCTTGGTGTGTACATGGATGGGAGATTGGCAGTGAATACCAGGTGCTGTAGTCTGTTTTAGAGGAAAGAACTGGCAAAACCCCTCTGAATATTCCTTGCCTGAGAAAACTCTTGTCACTGTAAATCAATAGGTGACTTAGAGGCATGTGTGCATGCGCAAATTTGCAACCAGACTTGTGAACATACATTCTAATTTTCAGGGAGCGAACTACTATTGAAAAGCAAGTTTAAAACAAACACTGACACAAGAAATGAACTCTGACCTTTCCAACTGATGTACCTCTGGGTAGTATCAGGGAATTATCACCTCATTTCTCTTGTTCTCTTCCAGATATGTGTAGAATTTTTATGCTACAGGATTTGGATGCATACATTTGATGCTAAATGAAACATTTGTTGAGCTAATGTAATTGTTAGTAAGTTATTCTAATGCATTCTAAATTAAGATGTTAAATATTATTTTCTGAAACAATGAATTGCTTTTCAGGGTTCTTTGCAAGAAGTCATAGCATGGGGCTTAATTGGATGGAAATACTATGCCAATGTGAGTGGTCCAGTTCAGTGTGAAGGACTTGCCAGTCTTGGAGTAACACAGATTGCTTGTGCAGAGAAGCGCTTTTTAATTTTATCTAGAAATGGACGTGTTTACACACAAGCATACAATAGTGATACACTGGTAGGTGGCTTCTACTAACTTCCTAATGTCTTCTTAGTAATATCTCATTGCTCTCTGATGTCTTCTGTTAAATTAATGTTTCTTACAGAGCTATGATTGCAATAGATCAGTACATCTGTTTTTTTTAAAATTAGGCGTACAGTTTCTACCTTGTTAATTGGTTTAAGAAGAATTTGTTAAAAAGTTTTTAATATCCAATGGAGGTGGTCGGACTCTTCCATTAGAAAGGCCAAATTAGATCTGTCTTGAGATCACTGATTACACATCTGTTTTTCCTACTTCTTATATCAGATTTTTGGAATTAAGATTGAATTGGGACTGTGGAGTGGATTAATCTTTCCTATCGATTCTGGTTCTTTAGCTGTAAAAGGGACGGGGGATGAAATATTATGTTTTCTCATTAGCAGCTTACTTAAGATTTGTATGAATGGAAAACATGGGTATAATGTTGTATTTATTATTATTTATTATACTGTAATTATTATTATTATTATTAATACCCATGTATGAAAAACATGGGTATAATGTTGTCCATTGTGACATTTGGGCTGATTTTACGTCTTTTAAAAAATTCAGTAGAGCTGACCATGGCTTTCCCACATTGTATGTCATTTGGATTTTGGGATTTTCAATAAATATTTTGAGTTAAAAGGTTTTAACTATTGAAACTTCTTATGTCTCTGATTTCATTTCATTCACGTCTCTTTTCCTTTGCCCAGACATAACAATAATTTCCCTGTACAAGATTCCATTTTCCCATCTTTTGACAATTGGACAAATACAATTGGACTTGTATTTAAATTTTAAAAGGATAGTGGGAGGGATAATATAATAGGTTTATATTGTCATAATTGTGTGTGTTCAATACAGGGACCACAACTAGTGCAGAGTCTTGCTTCACGAAATATTGTCAAGATTGCCGCACATTCTGATGGCCACCATTATTTGGCTCTGGCAGCAACTGGAGAGGTTTTCTCTTGGGGTTGTGGAGATGGTGGCCGACTCGGCCATGGAGATACAGTGTAAGTGTCCTAGAATGCTGGTTACTATAAGCCTGATGCTCCTCCACCTCAGATATCTAGACTAGAATTACGTAATGGGTGTTAATAAGGGCTAATTGCAATATTGAAATCACTGAGAATCCATTTTGAAATATTGTTTTGTTTTCACATTGTCTATTGGCATAGTGAAATCAAGTATGATAAAGTGCCATACTTTGAATCTACTGTGAGATTTTAAAACTTGCATGATTTGCTTTGCTATTTTTGTGACCTTACTAGTTTTCTTTTATATTCAATGTGCTAAATTGTCAGTTGTGTTTCTGCCTTGTAATACTGGTGCACGTTGATCTACCATAGACTGAACAACATGTCCACTTGCAGTCCACCTGAGTAGTCTAGTTTCTGTCAAACTTGTTTTTCCTTTTCGGAAAGAGACAGTATCCTAGAGGATAGCTATCCAGTGCTAGTCTTGAAGCTGTCCTAATATTTGGTGCCTGATGGAACACAGACACTTAAATGAGACATTAAAAAAATGAAGAATTCTTTTCACAACCATCCATTCAAAGTACTGCAGCAATGGGGTGATAGCTGTATCATGAGGAAATAAAACATTTGTTTTAGACAGTAATGATTTGTTCTCCTGGCCTAGAGGGGCATAGGGCATGAAAGAGGTATCAACAAATATCAGCCAGCGTGGTGTAGTGGTTTGAGCATTGGACTGTGAATCTGGAGAACAGAGTTTGAATCCTTGCTCGGCCATGGAAATCCACTGGGTGACCTTGAACAAGTTGCACTCAGAAGAAGGCAATGGCAAACTGCCTCTGAACAAATCCTGCCAAGGAAACCTCTTGCTATAAGTCAGAAATGACTTGAAGACACACAACAAGAATAACAGCATTCATATGGCCAATTAATTCTTCTCATTTTATGTTGTCTTGATCCCCACACCACTCCCCACCTCTGTAGACCTTTAGAAGAACCGAAGATGATTTCTGCTTTGTCTGGGAAACAAGCTGGAAAACACGTTGTACATATTGCATGTGGAAGTACCTATAGTGCCGCAATCACTGCTGAAGGAGAGTTGTACACATGGGGGCGAGGCAACTATGGCAGACTGGGGCATGGTATGTTTATGTCAGCTCCTCTGGTTTTTAAGTTATGAAATCACATTTAAATCTGTCAGTTTGAACGGAGGTATTCCTTTTTGTTTTGTTTTGAAGGCTCCAGTGAAGATCAGACAATCCCAATGTTGGTCACTGGGCTGAAAGGACTGAAGGTCATTGATGTATCCTGTGGGAGTGGTGATGCTCAGACTCTTGCTGTGACTGAAAACGGTTAGTGACACAACCAACAGCGAAAGGAAATGTGCCAGCTTGAGTTCCATTTAACTATGGACCTATGCCTCTACCTTTTGTAATTCCTTTTGGATTTGCCGACTAGGTTGGACAGCTGTTAATTTCATCTTTTAAAAAGTTTATTAAAATATTTATGGAACCCTTTTTGGGGCATAAAAACTACCTATCTGCCTTTTAAGAGCAACAGATGCTCAATAGAACAGAAATATTATCAAAAGTTGTGTCATGGAGGAGCCTCTCTGATGTGAGATTTTCCATATTGGAGTGCTGACGTGAATAAGACCCTGTCCCAGTCTGGTCTCTTTTAGTGACAGCATAAAAGAGGGCCTCAGTCAGAGATCGTAACAAATGGGTAGATTCATATAAGAGAATACAGGAAGCATAAAAGGGTTTCTTGGTGTAAAAGTGGTGTCTGGACTTAATTCTATGTTCAAACATATTCTAACTTGGTGTCTGTGGAAGTTCTTCCAGTTGCTGCTAAGATGAGGTTTTGGAACATATTTTATATATTTTTTTCAGTCAGAAGAAACTTTTAAAGAAATCCATTGAACCTCTTTGCATTATAAAATTAAATTCACCCTTGATTGTGAAAAATATTTACTAGTTTGTTTCAAATATCAAATCAAAAGAACATTTGTGTTACAGATATTAAAACTTCCCTTATGATAGGCTGTTTGTTGATTTCTTTTCTGCCTTTAATTTATAATTGTGTTATGCAATAGTCTGTGGTCCAAACACATAAATGCTACTGCTGCTGTTTCATTATTATTACTAATGAGATCTACTTTTCTAGGCCAGGTATGGTCTTGGGGTGATGGAGATTATGGGAAACTAGGAAGAGGTGGCAGCGATGGTTGCAAAACTCCGAAGTTGATAGAAAAACTTCAGGACTTGGATGTTGTCAAAGTACGCTGTGGGAGCCAGTTTTCAGTTGCTCTAACAAAAGATGGCCAGGTCTACTCTTGGGGAAAGGGTGACAACCAGAGACTTGGGCATGGAACAGAAGAGCACGTTCGATATCCCAAACTACTGGAAGGTTTGCAAGGTATGTGGGGAGACAACTATTCTTTATGATAATACAGAATTCTACAACTTCAAGAAAATGAATGCATGTGCTGGGTAAATTAATGAAAAGCATTATTAAGAGAAACATAATGAAGCTTATAGAAAATGAAGTTTTGCTGATGATGGATGAGTTTGACATCAGATAAATCCTTCCCACTATCCATTTAAAATTTCTTTTAGAGTGTCAAAAAGCTTTTCATAGAATCATAGAGTTGGAAGAGACCACAAGGGCCATCGAGTCCAACCTTCTGCCATGCAGGAATACACCATCCAGACTTTCCTGACAGATGGCCATCCAGCCTCTGTTCAAAAACCTCCAAAGAAGGAGACTCCACCATACTCTGAGGCAGTGTATTCCACTGTCAAACTGCTCTTACTGTTCTTAAGTTCTTCTTAATGTTTAGATGGAATCTCTTTTCTCAAAGTTTGAAGCATTGCTCCATGTCTTAGTCTCTGGAGCAGCAGAAAGCAGGCTTGCTCCTCCCTCCACATGATGTCCCTTCAACTATTTAAACATAGCTGTCATGTCGCCTCTTAATACCCAGCCCCCTAAGCCTCTCATTGGGTGTGATTTCCAGGCCTTCTATCGTTTTGATTGCTCTCCTCTAGACAGAGGGGCTTTGACAGGGCCCCTTAGCATAGGCTCCAAAGTAAGCTTAACAATCATGAAATAAGAGAAGTGGTCAGGTATAAATAAAAAGGAGAGAGTTGAAATGAAGAGACAGCTCTAGTAGTAGATGGATATATACAGTGCAGTCTGTATATATCTGTATTAGGTTTAGGGTTTTTAAAATGCCTGCAATATGAGACAAACGGGGAGATGATGAGGTTTACTGGCAACTCAAAATTCTTTATTGTGGGATTGTGAAAGACTGTGAAAAGATCTCACCAAATGAATGAATTGGGAATGCCTAACCAAAAAAAGAGATCTTGTGGTTTTGATAGTTGGAGTTGTTGAGTGAAAAATCTAACATTGGGCAGTTGTGAAAAAGGAGAATTCCATGCTATGGATCACTAGGAAAAGGATCACCCCCGAAAAAAAATGCATTTATCATAAAGCCTTAATACAAGTTCCTTTTACTACTACCTCTTTTTGAATACTGTGTTTAGTTGTGGTTGCTGGATCACTAAAAGAATATTGCTGTGCAGAAAGGGACATCAAAATGATCTGGGAAAAACTTTGCAATGCTTGAAGCTTTTTCCCCCTAAAGTGACTGTGGAACTATGTGAAATAATGTGGAGCAGGGGTGGGAATTGATGTGTGTGTGTGTGTGTGTGTGTGTGTGTGTAGGGCTTTAAAAAAAAGTGTTTTCCCAAAGGAAGTTTAAAAATTTGGAGGTGCTGGGGTGGCCCTGGAGACCTCAAAATGGTCTTGGGGGGTTACATTTTCCCCATCCCTGATATGGAGAATGCACAAGAGAGATTATGCTCTTTCTGTCACAATACTAGAAGCTAGAGTCATCCATTGAAACTATAAAAGATTAAGAAATTGAGACTAACAGAATAAAGTACTTCATCACATAGCACATGGGTAAATGAAGTGTTTACTATCAGAAGACGTGGTGATGGTTAACAGCTTAGATGGCTTTTAAAAGGGATTAGACCAATTTTTGGAGGATAAAATGGTCAGTGGCTGCTAGTCATGATTGCTGTGTGCTATCTTCAGGATCAGAAATAACTGGCCTCTCAGTACTGGTTGCTGCGAAAGAGAAGTGGTAGTGGGCTCATGTCCTTCTTGTGGGCTTCCCATAGGCAATTGACTGGGCACTGTAGGAAACAGTGGTTGATTAGTTAGACTTTGACCTGTTCTCTCAGGGCTCTTTTTACAATAAATGTTGAAGATTTCTAAAAAGCAAAACCTGGAGCCCCTGGTTCAAATGAGTAGAACTCAAACATCTTCAAAAGGGTACAAAGTCAAAGTATATTTCATGTATTTCACTTATTGTGAAAATGTCACTTACTGTGAAACTATTTTCAAGAACATAATTAAAATTAATTCTTTTCCTTTAACCTGGATATTATATAGGGTTACTACATTGACCATTCCTATCATGATTTTGTGTGTTTCCTCCCAAGGGAAAAAAGTGATAGATGTAGCAGCTGGATCTACTCACTGTTTAGCTCTCACAGAAGATAGTGAAGTGTACAGCTGGGGAAGCAATGATCAATGCCAGCATTTTGACACTCTGAGGATTACTAAACCTGAGCCTACTGCTCTTCCTGGATTAGATTCTAAGCATGTTGTTGGCATTGCTTGTGGGCCTGCTCAGGTAGGTTTAACTCTACAGTTCCTTTATTTCTTAAGCCTTTATTTTCTGCATTATTTCAGAAGACAGGAGTGGGTGTATTTGACATGACCATGCTTCTTATATCCTTTTAATATCATATGTTCTAACTTAACACATTTTGTCTTTGAAGCTTCTTTGCATATTTAATTTCTATGTGTCTTATTTCTCTTCTGTGTCATATTTACTCTGCTTTATCAGTTGGACTTTTTTATTGATGCTAATTTACCTGAGAAAACTTGCTTGTTAGCTTCTATTGTAAGCTTGGACTGAGGACCCAGAGCTTTTACTTAACATCATGGATGGCCAAAAAAAAGATTAAACAATATGGAACATTAAGTTGTATGACTTACTTCCAGTGTACATTGTACAAAGCAGTTGTCGGGGACCTGCAGTTTAGAGAAGTTCTGGGTTGGTTTACTGCTTACCTCTTTCTCTGCAGGTCATATTTTTATCTCATCCTTCAATCTTCTTTCTTCTTTGTGAGGGAAAATGTATGGGTACTGATACATTTTCTTCATTGATCAATGATGAGGAGTAGAATATCAGCTGAAGAATGAGGGACAAGTGATTCCCTTTCACAAAACACTGCTCTGGACTGCAGCTTCTGGCCATTGTTACCCCCCTTTTTTTTGGTCTCCAGAACAAGCTGCACCACAGGCTGGGTGACATCTAGATGAATCTGAGGCCTGTAGACCTACTGAATATTTTTTTCCCTTTTTAGTTTTCACCATGCCATGGATATGTCTTACCAATCCTTGTGTTTGTAAGTTTAGGGTACTTGGAAATTCTGCCCTGTATTCTCAGGCTAGCAGTGGTTCAGAAATGATCCAGTCCCAGGAAAGGTTGGATAGGGAAAGTCCAATTGTGACCTCTGACATAATTGGACTCTCCAGACTCAACTGGAATTCAGACTCAGTACCTGTTGGCTTTTACTAGATATTTGCTTAAAGTTGTTAACTGTCATAAAGAGATTATAGCAAGTTTTACTTCTCAATAATTTAATTTTAGATTGGGATTCCCCTTTTCTCATGGTTAACTTTAGGTGTATAACCTCTTGCTCTTTCTTCTAGAGCTTTGCCTGGTCATCTTGTTCAGAATGGTCCATTGGTTTACGTGTACCTTTTGTGGTAGATGTTTGCCCAATGACATTTGAACAACTGGATCTTTTACTTAGACAAGTGACTGAAGGAATGGATGGCACTTCTGACTGGCCACCTCCGCAGGAAAAAGAATGTATGGCTGTGGCTACTCTGAACCTTCTAAGGCTACAGGTATCTTTAAAACCACTGACTTCAGGATGAAATGGTAAAGTCTCAGCAACTTGAGAGATTGTACTGATTTTGAAATATATAACAGCCATTCTATTAACTGACATTAATTTCTTACGATACCTTGTAATTTGTTAAATACTTTACATTCCTAGGCTTAAAGCTGATGTAAAATTAGTAGAGAAAAACAGGATGTTCATAAAATTATGTTTGTTTCTCCAACACCACAAAGAATAGCACAGTTGTACTTGTGGTCCCACGTGTGTTAGCTGAATGATCCCACTCGAAACTGGCCGTTATAACTTATGTCTTTGCAATAGACTTCTGAGAATATGGCTGTTAACTGCCATTTTACTCTGTGGAGATTGCACCTTAATGTGCAGGAAGTCTACCTTCAGCAGATGCTTGAATTGCTGGTTTGAGCTTAGGTTGGAATAATTCAAGACTGGCTTGTTCAAATGCTTTGAGATATAACATTTAGTCATTTACTTTTGCAGTGGATGAAAGTATATAGCCCGTGAAGTCAAACCATTATGCTTTAGAACTGTATGAAAATGAAACATACTAGGCTTGTATTTGTTTGACTTAAATTAACCTCTGTGTTTTTCTTTCAGCTTCATGCTGCAATTAGTCATCAAGTAGACCCGGAATGTCTTGGTCTGGGATTAGGCAGTGTCTTACTCAACAGTTTGAAGCAGACGGTAGTAACTTTAGCAAGTAATGCTGGTGTGCTTAACACTGTGCAGTCAGCTGCCCAAGCAGTGTTGCAAAGTGGATGGTCTGTGTTGTTGCCAACAGCAGAGGAACGAGCTAGGGCTCTTTCAGCACTTTTACCCAGTGCAGGTATGTTTTTGTGTGAGCAGCAGATGGATGAGGGTTGATGGAAAAAGATGTTGTGCATATAAGTGTGTGTCCATTGGGCTTCCAGTCAAGTAAGAAGTTTCCTCAATTCTTAGTTTCAGGAAATGAAACAAATGTAAGTCCAGGTCGTAGATTTATGATTGATCTGCTGGTTGGAAGCCTGATGGCTGATGGGGGTCTAGAGTCTGCTCTGAATGCTGCTATCACTGCAGAAATCCAGGTATGTCTTTGTTCCTATTGTACACTAGTGTACATTTTAAAGTGAAGTTATAATTGGCAGTGTGTTGTAGTCCAGTTAGTTCTGAATAAGCCACTTTTTGATGTTTTTGTTTTACAGTGGCAGTATGAATCCTTATATTCTTTTAAAAGGATAATATAAAGTATCTATATAATTTATTTCAGCAGTGATGGACAGCTTGTGCTCCTCCAGATGTTGATCTGCAGATGCTATGATCATTCACTATTGCCTAGTGCTAGCAAGGGTTGATGTGTATGTCAGTCAAGGTGCATCTGGAGGATCACAGGTTGCCCAGCAACAGTGCATGCAGTCTATTGAACAGCAGTTCAGTGTCCTCCTAGATGATATCCTCGTAGATGAAGCACAGTTTTCTATTCATTTTTGATTCAGATAGTAACTATGTTGCTTTTAACCTTATCCCTTTTGTTTAAGAGAATTTTTCTCTCTGCTGTGGGGTATGGTACTGCATTGATCTTAGAACTTGAGCATTTAGACTGTCAGTGTTTGGCTATGGAGGTGAGGGAATGGTGACTACTTAAAAACTCATTATATGCAATCTATAGCCGTTACTCAGCAATTCCAGCATGACAGTAATACTGTGAATGAGGAATTCCCAGGCTGGCTAAATGAGAAATTCACAACTAATGGGTTATTCCCTTGTGCCACCTTGTTGAGGCAGGTGACCCAAAGTTCCAACTCCATTTCATCCTTTTATTTTTCTCTCTCCTACAAGAAGTTTTTATTTTCCTGCCTTGTTAGTTAGGTTTTCCTAGCTCTCTTTCTCTTTCTAAATTCCTTTCTATAAAGCTAAATATAAAATATGGCTACTAATTTGAAAAAAAAGGTGAAAAGTACAAGGTTTAGATGGCAAGAGAGAACTCTGCTTGCCTTCTGAGAAAAAAGAAACATCAATCAGTCAATGAAATGATTTCAAAAATCTCCCCCAAGACTGCAAGTACACAAGTTGTAGAGGGTGAGGAAAATGACCAAAACAATGAAAGTATTCAGTTGGTCATTGAGAGGTGAGCCTCTGAACCCATGGCAGAAATAATATTAAAAAAAAAATTGTTTCTTCAAGCAACAGTGATTCTGAAGGGCAGCCTTTGCTACCCAACAGGGTGCGGTAAGACTCAGGGGTATTGATTCAAAAAAGGGAAAGAAACCGAAAAAAGACAAAGGAAATAAATCTAAAGTCTTACCAGAAAAGAATCTAGAGGGAATAAAAGGATATACAGAGATCATTAGGATAGTTGCAACTCCTGGATGCCATCTTGAATCTGCTGAGCCTAAGCATGGTGTAGTGCAGAGGGAAGACAACATTAGACAAATCAGAGAGGGCCACTCTGTCAAATATGCAGTTGCGCATAATGATTATCACACAGGGAAACTATGAATAAAGTTCAGTCCATCTTGGAAAAAAAAGGTTTATTTTAGGCTCAAGTTGTGCAACGAGTGCTCATGAACAATTCCTGTGTTATCTTGCATGTACAGTTCCTGAAATTCAGACATAAGTACAGAAAAATCGATTAAGCCATGAGGAGAATTGTGCCAGCAGTACAGGCTCCACCAGCCAGTGTATCTACAATTAGAAATATAGTAAAAGATTTAGTTAATGTGTAACTCCAAGTCTGAATGTAAACATCATTTAATAAAGCGTTTTAAGTGCAGTAAATTTGAAAAAATGATTAATTCAGTGAATTCTATTAACTTGATTTTGGAACAATGAATTTTCATTGTAGATTTCAAATGAATTTTCCACACCTGAAAAGTGCAGAAGCTTTAAATCCATCAAAGATGCAAGAGTCATGTCACGGGTAATTAATCAGTGCTAAGACACGGAACAGGAAAATTGTAACTAATTCCAATCTAGAAAAGCCTAAGAAATGTACACAGGAAAACTAGACTTGCAGTTAATTCAATATACATGAGAAATAAAAATGCCTCAGTTGACAGAAAGGACACGTCATACTCAGATTCAGATTTTGAAGGGCCCCAGGTAACTGAGAGTGTGACAGTGATGAATACTCAGATGTAGACTCAGTGAAAGAGGTTGGTAAAACTAGACAATTTGAAGGAGAATGTTTTAAAGCTCTACTTTAAAAGGTGTTCTTAACTTAGGCTTAGATACATTTCAGTGCTTAGGTAGGGAAAAAAACAGAGAACATAAAAAAAAATCCAAAAAGAAGTATAGCAATAGCTTTATTACAATGCTAATACAGTATAATACAAAATTACAACCATCACAAACTGTTTAGATTCTGATGCTAGAAATGTTTAAGGACTTAATTGAATCAGAATGGAGAACATCTCTTAACTCAAAAGTTTTATGGGATACAATAAAAAATTATACACATATGAGGTTAGATGTACCAGTTATCTGTGTCTCCAGCTGATGGTACTGTTTCTCCTTTAATTTTTCATGCTGTCCTCCCATGGGAAGGAGATGCAGCACTGAAGGATATAGATGAAAGGAGAGGTCCTTTTTTCATATGTGGTGGACCTGTAAGGTAGCAAAAAAGTTTTGGAAAGAAATACATGATGAAATTCAAAGAATGTATGGTTTAAATTTTGAAATGAAGCCAGAATTTTATTTGTTAAATATGTTAGGGCAACAAAAAGAAATAAGATCTCATCAGAAGCCACTGTTATATGTAATAATTGCTGCAAGATTGACATATGCTCAGTGTTGGAAAGAAAGAAATTATATCAATATAAAAGAATGGAAATTAAAAGTCTTGGATATGGTAGCGATAGGAAAGTTAACCTTTTCACTTAAAAATAAGCCAATCCAGAGCTTTCAAAGAGAATGACAAGAAGTGATGAGTTGGATAAAAGAATAAGAAAGGGAAGAAATAAAGATTGCTGAAAAGGTGGATAAGGTAAACTAATGTTGTAAAAGATAAAGTATAAGTTGTAATGCAACAATGTTAAAAGTAATAGTGTATTTTTTGTTAAATAGAAACAATGTATGTATGGAATGTAAACTCAGATTCAACTGGAAAAAAGATGCTTGGAAGTGGGGGGATTTTTTTATTCTGTATTCAAAATTCCAATAAAAACTATTTATATATAAAAAGAAGGCTATAGATGAAAGAGGAGATTCAGAAAAGCGTAAGAGGCTGCAGCGTTGTCAGTTGTTGCATCCATAGCAACTTCATTGTTTGCAAGGGCTCGAATGTTGGGTTGAGGGGATGTTAGAGTCAAAGGACATAAGTGCAGTGCACATTAGACAAATTAAAGTATTGTAGTTTGTATTGGATGCTGGATATAATGCTACAGTACTTGTTGCCAAATCAATAACAGCAACAACAGAAGATCATTGTGATTAAAACACAGAGACTGACCAGAAATCAAGGACCAGTTTGTTAAATACAATATAACTTTAGCAGAAAGTGTGAAGAAAGATTTGAAATCGTGGATAAGTAAAGAGATATTGGATAAATACAATTCATTTGTCCCCTAGAAAAAGGCGACAGTCACAACAGATGCAAATCTCTGTGGGGGGAACACACTGCTGTGACCAGGTTGTCCGTGGAGAATGTACAAAACAAGAGAGGTAACTGAACATCAGTCTTTTAGAAATGAGAGCAGTGAGAGCTTTAGTAGGTTTTATTGCTGTTACAATATCAGAGTGTCCAGATCTATACAGACAACATGACAGTGAAGGCATACCTTTTGAATGAAGGGTATTCTCAAAAACTGGTAAAAGAATCAGCCAGAATTTTTGATTGCGTGAAGAAACAGGTGAATTCATTAGGAGTAGGTTGTTTCAAAGGGACATTAAATCAGAAGGCAGATTTTCTAAGCAGGTGCAAAATCTTGTTAGGAGAGCAGAATTTTTAATTGGTTACAGAGACAGCATGAGAAGTTTTCCATAGACATATTTGTCTCTGATGAGAATTTCCAACCAAAAGTTTTGTTTTTTCAAAAAGATGGAGGCAGAAAAGCAGTAAAAGATGTGGCCAAAAGGACTATTATATGCTACTCTGTGCAATTTTCTTCTTTTGCCAAAAATTCAGAAAGTAAGACTCCAGGGAACTCATGTAGCATTACTAGTTCCACCTAGGCCTCACAGACCATGGTTCCCACTTCTGAAAAACATGTCAGGGGAGGAACCACTTGGTTGCGAGACCAAACTTACTGCAGCAAGGACCAATTTTTCATCTCAGTCTGCAGTGGTTAAAGGTAAGCACTTGGAGATTGAACAGAAAGGTTTGCTGCAGCTGGGATATTCTGAGTCAGTGAATAAAACAATTTTAGCATCGAGAAGATAGTCAATGGAGTAAAGGGATGAAATGGAATTGGAACATTGGGTCCCCTGCCTCAATCAGTTGGTACAAGGGAATAATCAACTAGTTGTGGATTCAGGCATTGTAGAATGATAATTAACGCTAAGCGTCAGCCTCTCAATCTACTAAGTGGGATAGAGGTTTAGATGGTCTCATAACTTGGGTGTGTGCATGCAGTGTAGCACTAACAATAGATTTTTGAGTGAGGTTGATTGTCAGGAGTTAGCAATCTAGATTCTTTCAGCGGCAACAACCTTATTGAAAGAAAGCTGACCTAGTTGTAGTGTCACATGCTCTCGTTATGTCCTTGTGAATTTACTGTAGTGCCCTCTACAAGGGTCTTGTATGGAAGATCGTATACCAGCTGTGGTTTTTAAAGTGGCATCTGCAACGTTTGTGAGAACTAAGTGTTTAGATTGTATTATACAAATGCTGTGTTGGTTGTTTTGGCTGCCTGTTAATTTGTGGGTCAAAATCAGACACGGTTCTTGGCTTGCAAAACACTAAATCAGGCATGGGCTAATTGTAACCCTTCACATGTTGGACTGCAATTCCCATCACTCTTAGCCAGCATAGCTGAATGACAGGAATGAAAATGGTAGTCCAGTTGCATCTGGAAGCTCCAGTTTGCTGTCCCCTGTCCTAAATGGTTGAGATCATGCAGTGTGACAAAGTCATACAATGAGTGTGCCCAAGCATTGGGGTGCTGTTTTCTGATCCATTGGCAAGAGCTGTTGATCTGGTGGGTACTAGTGATAGGGTTATCTCATTAACAGTTCCTCAGCTTCCAAACCACAGCTGGTGTCGCTTCCTGATTAGCGCTCTGCACGTGCTCTGAGGTGCATCCTCACATTACCCTAACATAATCTGCTGTATTCTTGAAAGCTGGTATTGTCAGCAGTAAACTCTGGAGAAAATGTTAGGGCACCAACCCTTAACACTATCAGGGCACCCACCCTGAGAACTGCTGGGCAACAACCCAGAAAACGGTCCCTCATGCCAACCATGAGGGAAAACAGAGCATGAACCCTGAAAACTGTTTAGGCAACAACCCAGAAAAATAGTTCGGGCACCATCCTGGCCAACTGTGAGAAACTGTTAGGAAAAAAAACTACATAGGGCCAGACCTAAAATATTAGGTCTGCACATACTAGCTCGGGTAGTCTACGTGATTGCTGGTGAGCTCTGAATCAGCCTGGAAAGATCCCTAACTTTCGCCAAAGGGACTCCCCTCCCTCAGCAAGAAAGCAGTCCAAACCACCTCTTACATGAGCAAAGGGAAGAACAGTTTATTGAAAGAAGAGAAGGGTTAAATAGGTTTTGGGATGACAATGATCTCATAGAGCATACAGCGCATGTGCAAGAATATTCACTTTTCCAGGGCTAAAGGCTGTTACATTGTTTATTAGCTATGTCCCTGTTTGACAGTTAATAATGCCCTACTTACAACCCTCAAGTGGAAAGGATTACATTTCTTCTACAGCAAAGACCCTGAAATTGTTGCGTACAACAAAAAGAGAACTGCAAAGCACTGGGAACCTGGCAGTATTGTAAAGTTAGCAAAATCAGCCCAATTTGAATATAACACTGTGAGTTGGATTAGGGAGTTGATCCCTAACATTGGTAAGATCTGAAATAGAGGAACTTTGGCTAGGAAGCATTCAGGGGAACTCTGTTACTACTGATGGTATGTTTTCCTGTTGAGTAAAGCTAAGCCAGTGGAAAGCCTGTAGCCTTAAAACCACTGCTTCAGTTTACGAAATGAAGATAGCTAATGTGGCCTCTTCAACACAACTACCTTTACTACACCACTTTTTTCGTGGAAGTCAGTAGGAGTTGAGAAGCACAGAATGGCAGCCGTGCTGATATGAGAACATGGAACTTCAGATCTGAGATTAAAATTTGTTGACTCATAAAAGGAAGGCTGTGCCTTCTTTATATGCTGGGATGGGGAATGTGTGAGCTGCTAGGTGTTGTTGGTTAGCAATTCTCATTTTCTTCTTCTGTGCCTTACACAATGAGGGTTTGGATCTGCACAGAATGTTGGAATGTTGTAGAGTTGGGAATGTTTTAGAGCTGAGTAGCTTGGGAGTCAGCCCCACCCCCTTCTGTGTGCTGTACATGATCTAGCCTGCCAAGCTCTTGGCAGCTCAGTTTCTTTCTGTCTGCCATTAGAGAGACATCTCTGGCTGCTCCAAAGTCTTCAGTAGCCTATTTTAATTAATTTAGATACCCCCACTGTGCTTGTGTTTCTTCCCTATCTAATATTCTCTTACTTTTTTTTATTATTTTGTTCTTTTTCTTTCCCCTTCCCCCTTCTCCCCATTCCCCCTTCCCTTCTCCCCCTTCCCCCCTTCCATTAGCACCTTTGTTTTCTCTGATGGCCTCTACTTCTCTTTTTAAATGTTATTCTTCTTGTGATAGGAAGGTGTCTGTTTCTTACCCACATGATAAGTGCTTGTATTGTCTTGAGGGGGAACATAAAGTTAGCCACTGTAAAATCTGCCAGCAGTTCACCTCCAAGAACCTAAAGGACAGGGCCTCTAGATTAAGATTGTATTGTTGGGAGCAGTCTTTAAATGTACCTCAGAAGATGGCAGAAAACGTAGTGCTCTACACAGCCGCTACTACTATATATAGACTTCCTGAGAAGTGGAAAGTGGCATTGACTTCAACAGCTTCGATACAGACATTGACAGCAGCCTGGATACTGATACCTGCAATAACTTTAGTACCAACATCAACTCCAGGACGAATGTCCTTGATATCAGCGCAACCAACTGAGGCTGCTTCTCCACGATCACCAGTTATGTCTCCACCTTTGGCACCAAAGGGTAAAGACAAATCCTCAAAAAGGAAGCATTCTGCTGAGGATCCCAGAGTAGCACTAGGACACCTCACACCTAAAAAGCAGAAGAGAGACAAGGATGTGCTATCTGTTTCTATTTCGACTTGTCTACCGGATATGACAGAGGCATCGGTACTGGCATCACAATCAACTTTGACATCTATTGGGCAATTGACAGCATCTTCAGTACCAATGTCTACAGAGATCTCTGTAGCAGTGATCTCTGATGTTGAACAACACCTGGAAGTGCCTTCGACATCTCAAGCATTGTGGTCCAGGCACTCGATGGAAGAGGCTGTTGCAGACTTTCCAAGACCTGCAGTTGTTACTATAGTTTCTAGCCCGGACTTGTGGGATATTGGATATCATTTTGATATCACTAATTTGGCCTACTATACCCCTCTGTTCTCTACGTGCTTGCAGGCCCCCCGGACAAGCTCACATACAGGCACAGCCGCTAATTGCTGTAATATTCCACATAAATACAGGCAGGCCAGAAATAGCCAACCCACCGCTTCAGGAGACCTCAAGGCAAGTACCACATTATGTATGCACACTACTTACAAAGGACTCCCTGCCCCGAGCAGGCAGCTTGACTAGCCGAATACTCAACTGTCAAGCACTCTGCGTTTGCATACTGGCTACTCTATTGACAATTCGGACTTAATCATGTAAAATTCTGACCTTTCGGAGGCTTTGTCTCCAGCCCGAAACTCATTGTTTTCCCCAAGTACGGACTAGCCTACGACCACATTTTCCCCTAAGAACCCCTGACTTTGAAAGCTTCCTTGGATCGCTCCCGAGTTCCAGCCCACCTTGCTGCCACTTTGCTTGGCGAGCCTTCCCCTCAGTCCCACGTACTGAGAAACTCCGTATCTATGAACTTCATCTTCAGACTTCCCAGGCTTCAGGACAGGTGTAGTATTACCCATACCAAAAACCTCCTCTAAAAACCCCTCTATCCAACTCCAACCTTTATTTCTATAGTTATCTGTGTGAGTGTGTTGCATACACTTATTTGATTATATTTTAATAACAATAACAACTATTATGTTACTTCTGTTTGCTCCTTGACTCGGCCTGACCCCATAGACATTGGGTAAAAGATCTCGCTCCGTTGCCCTGCCTCTTGCATTGCTAGCTTGTGCTCTTTTGGCTAATTCCCACCTTTGTAATTTGGAGCGCACTTAGGTGTCCCTCACGGGACCCCCAGAAATCAGGGTAACACAGTGCTGCAAAAGAAAATTACCTTTTAGTTCTACTGATGATCTAAGTCAAAGTCAATTGTGGGAGCAAGATACTCACTGCTCTAACAGAGCTAGTTGTCATGGCTGTTATCAACACCAGAGTTGGGATCGATCTCCATCTTAAGCCTCATCCCGATGTCCTCATCAAGACTATGGACTTTATGAAGATTCTCCATATACTTCTGTTTCTTATATGGATCACCGCAGGCATGAAAAAGTATGTAGGGAATCTCCTAAATTTTGTATGTCATACTCACCATTTCACGAAGATAGTTACCATCTCTACTCATATCGACATGGTTCACCGATTGACATACCTTATTGGCGTCCTTCCAGATCTCAATCCCATTCTGTAAGATCACATTTGAGGGGAATTTCACGTTGATCTACATATTGATCCTGGTCCCAGTGTTGATCTCATTCTCGGTCACAGTCCCGGACCCCTTCCAGTTACCATTGTTGGTTTCGGCGTTCACCATCAGTACCCTACTCCGATAGTAAATCACCTGAGTTACAACCAAAACATGGACAGGAACACAGAAAATCTGCCTCTACTCGACCATTGGTCCCACCAAGGATTGAGTCATTGGTACAGAAACCTCTACCAAAAGACGCTTCAGTACCATCTACTTCAGCAATTTCTATTGCTCAGCCAATGGTATCAGATAGAGTCTTGGTACCATGCCCTACACCATTGGTTGTACCCCCAGTTCCTCCACATCAATCTCAGCATTCTCTACAAGAACCACCTCCTTAGACATCATTGAGTTCGGAGAACTCTGATTCTTCATTGGAGAGTCTGTGTGCCCTTCTGCACCATCTCCATCTCCAGCAGTATTAGATGGAACTCCTGAGGATCCTGCGGAGGATATCAAGAAATTTGCAGATATAGTTCTCCCCATGGCCTAAGCAATTGGATGGGATGTTTCATTTCTTCAATTACCAGTGGTGGATCCAGTGTTCCAAATTGTGGATAACCAATCTGTTACACCTGCAACCATTCCTTTCCTACCAGCACTTCAAGAGGTTATCAAGCACGCATGGACTCAATCAGCTTCACTGCCTCCAACAACTCATCAGTTGAAATAGTTATCTAAAATACATCAAACCGATGTGGCTTATTTATTTACTCATCCGGTGACTAATTCTATTATAGTAGAAGCCTGCAAAACTAAAGGGGGTAAAAAGGTTTGCTGAACTCCCCCAGACAGAGAAAGCAAATGCCTTGACATATTTGGTAGGCATTTCTACTCTGGTGCAGCTCTCTAAGCCAGAGTATCTAACATAGAAGCTTGCATGGCTGCCTATCAGAAATACCTTGGGATCATATTTTTTCACTTATCCTGCATTTACCAGAAGAGCAGAAGACAGTGGCACTGGTATCTGTTTCCACCATTCCCTCTGCTAGGCAGGGTCATAGCCAAATTAGCAAATTAGCCAAATTAGCAAGGGATCAGTCAATGGGATACTCACAGCCCTCTCCTGGCCCAGGCAACCATGGTTTGGATCATCGTTGGCAATCTCTGCAGGCCACTGTATGTCCCATCCTCACAAAGTGAATCTCCTATCTCACTCGAAAAGACAAGTTCTCCACCTAGATGTTTCTCTCCTTTTCCTCCTTACAGCATGGAGAATCAGGTCTTAAACTCACCAGATCTTCGGGCTGTGTTCCAGGCTGCAGGGAAAGATTAAACAAAGAGATCATATCTATATAAATGGAAGAAGTTTTGTGAGTTTGCAAATGCATGTTCAGAATCTGCTACTCCTGCTGTAACTTTCTTCATTTCTTACTCCACTTGAGGGAGTGTGGATTATCATTCTCATCTTTGAAAGTGTATTTGTCAGCAATAATCTCATACCTTTGCTCTGGCAGTTCCACAAAGACTTTATTCTCAGATCCACCAGTAAAGAAATTCCTTGAAGGTTTGGTGCATCTTTATCCACCTGTGTCTATGCCTGTGTCTCTACATTCATTGGATGTACGTCATTGTCTGGTTTTTGTTGCTCAAATAGTCTCTTCATATGTTATGGAGGAAGAAGAAGAGGAGATAATGTTCCAACTCAGCGCATCTCTAAATGGCTGATTGAGACGATACGCCTCTGTTATGAACTTGCCAAGAAACCAATACCGGATTCTCTTCAGGCCCATTCAGCCAGGGCTGTGTCATCTTTGTCAGCTGCTTTTTGTGGAGTGTTTCTACCTGAACTTCTCAAAGCAGCAATATGATCAGAGCCTTCAACTTTTATAAATCAGTAACACTTGCTTTGGGAGGGCTGTACTGTCTTCTTTTCTGCAGTTACCCGTCCCTCCATCTTTGGATAAGCTTTTTAATCACCCATTGTGGACCATGAAGAAGAAAAGGTTGCTTACCTATAACTGTGGTTCTTTGAGTGGTCATCTGTGCCCTCAGACAAACCTGCCCTACATCCCTTCATTCAAGTCCCTGCTGTTAGGCGGACTTCAAAACTAAGGTAATGGTAGCTTGGCGGGATAGATCTTGCACAGTACAGAGGAAGGAGTGGGGATAACCTCCAAGCTACTCAGCTCTAGAAGATTCTGGAATAGGTCTCTGTACAGGTGTAAACCCTCATTGTGTGAGGGCACAGATGACCACTCGAAAACCCACAGTTACAGGTAAGCAACCTGTTCATCCCTCACCATTGGCTGTGCTGGCTAGGATGCTGGCAATTGCCACCTAATAATACCTGGAGGGCCACACATTCCTTATTCCTGGAACAAAGAGTAAGCTATTTTCTCTGAGCAACATCTTCCCCATCTTTGTCCAAACTTAATTGGGTCCAACTCTTCTTTGAATACAGTGAGTTACTTATGCAATACCCTGCCATTGTTACAGGGTCAGCAGGTTAGCCTATTGAAATGACTTTGTGCAGCCTTCATTGATTTCTGCCTTATTGATCTCTGATTCTGCTATAATCTGCCACATGACCCCAATACCAGGGGAAATCCATTAAAGATAGTGTAGAGAGCAGGAATGGCATTAACACAGTTTTCTTCTCCAGACATTTGCTGTTTCATTGCTAGTTTACTTTCATGGTTTCACATTCATGTCTTCATTTTGTAGGATATAGAAGCAAAAAAAGAAGCCCAGAAAGAAAAAGAAATTGATGAACAGGAAGCAAACGCATCAACACTTCACAGGAATAGAACACCACTGGACAAAGACCTTATTAATACAGGGATCTATGAATCTGCAGGGAAACAAAGTTTACCTTTGGTTCAACTAATCCAGCAGTTATTAAGGTAGTTCTTTTCTATTAAAAACAAGGCTGTCCTAAAATGATTGCCTCCTTTCCCAAT
This sequence comes from Ctenosaura bakeri, assembly GCA_948474755.1. Classification (NCBI taxonomy): domain Eukaryota; kingdom Metazoa; phylum Chordata; class Lepidosauria; order Squamata; family Iguanidae; genus Ctenosaura; species Ctenosaura bakeri. The sequence goes on from CAOLHI010004711.1 coordinate 59,709, forward strand.
TTTTATTGTTATTTTCATTTACTTCTGTTGTCTGTCATCTCTGATTCTTGCTCTTCTTGACTTATTTTTTGAGTTGTCACTGTACTGTGATAATTAAGACACAAGAGACACATCAGTAGAAACAAGGATACAGGCTTATCTGTTAATATATGTTTAAAATACATGTGCTAGCCTGTTGTTTGAAATGGCAAATTTGAATGGACATTTTCCCTCACCGCTTCTCAGCTGCCTTTTGAAACCCTAAGCATTTTCTCCAGCAGCTTGTAATGTTCATGATGGTTAATTCTGCTCAAAGAGGAGTCCTGCTGATAGGAGACATACTCATGGGTGCACCTAAAGTAACTCATTGGTTTTCATTCAGTGTGCTTTCATCTTCTAGTTAAGTATGTCTCTTACTAATGCAGTAGCTGTAAGAATACTAAATAGTAGCTTTACCCAGTATTTCTCTCATGCAGTGGCTTAGTTTTCTTCAAACTTTTTCTTAGCACACTGTTGAGAGGTTGAGGGAAAGGATGTGAATGCTCTACAGTCTTCATTTTTAAAGTAATCAATAGCACGTTAGAGCTCTTCTAAGATTGTGTCATGGTGCCAGTTAACATTATAGAAAGGCATGGGGTCCCTGATTCTAGGAAAAGTGCACAAAGTCTTATGGTCTGACTCATGAGTGACCTCTTTACTCAAAGTGTCTTTTTAAACTGCTTTAAAAATATTATTCCCATCAGGAACATAGCTTCACAGACAATAGCGAAACTGAAAGATGTGGCTCGTCGCATTTCTTCCTGTTTAGACCATGAACATTATAGTAAAGAGAGGTCTGCTTCCCTGGACTTGCTATTACGTTTTCAGCGCTTACTTGTTAGTAAGTTGTATCCAGGAGATAGTGCTGTTCAAATCCCTAACACATACAGTAAGTAGTACATTTGTTAGTGTTTTCAAAAATTTGTAGTTGTTTGCCTGCTGTTGACTTGCTGTTAAATTAAATAGCCTTCTCAAATTGCTATGATTCTGAGTGTGGTGTGACCCTTATTTTTTGGACAGGTCCTGAGCTTCTAGGAGTTGGTTCTCTCTTAAAGAAATACACAGCTCTTTTGTGTACACATATTGGAGACATATTGCCAGTAGCAACAAGCATTGCTTCCACTAGCCATAGGCATTTTGCTGAAGTAACTCGAGTTGTAGATGGAGACCTAACAGGTACTGATCATTGATCTTGATAGATTGTATTGTCACTTGCTGATTAAAGAAAATATAATGAGTTGCATAGTGAATTGTATTAAGTGAAAATCTGCTAATGTAGGAAGAAGAGGGCAATATTTGCTGGTTCCTCCTTCCCCTGTAGCTCCCTTTGCCTCTTGGTAAGCTTCTCTAGAGGATTTGGGAATGTTCCAGAGCAGGCTGCGATGGAGGGGATTTTGGGAAAGAGGCGCTGGCGAATAAGGAAGACTTGTAAGATGTAGGGAGAGGCTAATTGGACTGAGGAGTGGTGGTGGGATAAAGAGAATTGGCAATGTAAGGAAAGTTGACCTGCAGGAATCAATGTGTGTAAGTGTTTGATGGTAGTGGAGTTATATGTGTATGTGTGTTTTTGAATATCTGGAGAGGAGTTTGTGCATACATGTGCACGTGAATGCGTAGACATATGTTTAGTGAATGGAGGAAGATCTGGTTGGTGGATGTATGCATGAGTGTGGTGGGAAAATACTGCTTGTGATATACTTGCAATTCAAAACTGTGCAGAAATGCATGTTCTTGCGTATGTAAGTTTACCATGTGTCCAGGGAAATAAGGCTCAAGGAAGTTATTTGGACCTTACTTACAATTAAGTGTGTATAGGGTTGCAGCCAAAGGAGGCTTAGTCTTGGAGCAAAAAAAAACTTTAGCTGCTTGGCTAAATTAACTTTAAACTAGCCCTTCATTTCAGCTCTGGAGTTCTATCACATTGAATTTGGTCATTGCACTAGTTTATTATAATACGCAAATTGTTTTTTACTGAGCATTTTGTTTTCTCTTAGGTGTACTCCTACCAGAGCTGGTGGTGTCAATAGTACTCCTTCTCAGTAAAAATGCTGGGCTTATACAGGAAGCTGGTGCAATCCCTTTACTGGCTGTCCTACTGGAGCATCTAGACAGATTTAACCATTTAGCTCCTGGTAAAGAGAGAGATGACAGTGAAGACTTAGCTTGGCCAGGAATAATGGGTACGTTCTTTATCAGAAATGTTTTAAATCTCTAACTTGCTGGTATTTCCAGGAAGGTTTGAAAAGTATTCTGTCCTGTTGCAGAATATGTTTGTCATAAGGTCATATAATTGCTTTATAAAATTATTATGTATACTATGTTTTTTAATAGTTTGTTCCTTACTTTGACCTTTTGGTTGTGAGCCGTAAGGATAACATATGTTTATATATGTATTCATTTCTTCCTGTTAGGTTCATTCTTTACAGGACAGAACTGCAGAAATAATGAGGAAGTGACATTTATACGGAAAGCTGATCTGGAGAACCACAACAAAGATGGTGGCTTCTGGACAGTCATTGATGGCAAAGTCTATGATATAAAGGATTTCCAAACACAGTCATTAACAGGAAGCAGTATACTTGGTAAGATTTCACTTTCCTAATAAAATAAATATCAAAAATAGGTTTTTGTTCAGTTGCTTTTTGCGTTGATTGATTTCCATTTTATTGTTGGCTTTCTCAGCTCAATTTGCAGGAGAGGATCCAGTTGTAGCTTTGGAAGCAGCTCTGCAGTTTGAGGATACAAGGGAATCCATGCATGCCTTCTGTGTTGGCCAATATATGGAGGTAAAGGCTTTGGAAAATAATGTATAACTTGTGTAACTTACTGTTGTTTAAAGATAATAATTTTCTGGTTTTACCCTTCCATTCCACCAAAATAAGAGGTTCTTGAACTCTGATATCCAATATGTGTTTTCTTTTGTGCTCCAGCCTGACCAGGAAGTGATTACTACACCAGATACTGGCAGTCTGTCATCACCTCTCATTGACACTGAAAGAAACTTAGGGCTGCTTCTTGGACTACATGCTTCCTACCTAGCAATGAGCACGCCACTTTCTCCTGTGGAAGTTGAATGTGCTAGTAAGTATATATTTAATTAAAAATAATAGTAACTGAAACCACAGTAGAAATGCAATGTCCTTTGCCCAATTCTTTTGGACCAGTGTTTAAATATAATTCTAGCTGCACAACAGCTAAAGTGATATAACAGTGCTCATGCACATACTCAGAAGTAAATCTCCATCAGTGATACTGAATCCCATGTAAGGGTACAGAATTTAAGTGTGTGTTAGAATACTGTTACTGTGCGGCTCACCCATCATTTTGTGAGAAAAATGAAAATTGAGAACATAATTGCAGAACAAACTGTTTCAGTTACTTGGTGGAAAAATTTTATGTTCTGTAATTCAAGGGTGATCAAGGAATAATTTAAGAACAACAAAATCATCTTGAAGGATATATTTGTTCATTAAACATTTGGTCTTCACAAAATCAAGACTTAATACAAGATTAATAAAAAAAAATCTGCTAGCCCAGAGGAAGAGACCTAACTCATTTTTAGCATGAGATTTACAGGATGGAAACATAACTTGAGTAGTAGACAATGCATGACTGGTTAAACGCAAGGCTGAAAAAATATATCAAAGAGAGCTTTAAAACTTTCTAAAAATATTGACTTAAATCTGGGTAAGGTAAACAATAATTGGGTAGGTAAAATAAGTTACCGATGGACTTGGAAGTATTTGATTTTCAGAATGTTTCCTGTTAGTCTAGGTCAGATATATATTTTCTTGCTTTTTGTTCACTGCTTTTTTGAAAAAATGCAGATTCAAAACTGTACAGTTAAACCTGCAGTTTAATGTGCTTTTCTTATTTTTGTAGAATGGCTGAAATCCTCTATTTTCTCTGGAGGCTTGCAAACTAGTCAGATACATTACAGTTACAATGAGGAGAAGGATGAAGACCATTGTAGCTCTCCTGGTAACACTACTCCTAACAAGTCAAAACTATATTCGCATCGCCTGACTCTGAGTGATCACTCTCAGCCATTTCTGCAGGCTATTGCAGACAACAACATCCAGGATCACACTGTGAAGGTAACATCACGCTATCTTAGGGCATGGGCTAAGAAAAGTCAATTGTTGATCTCCACTCTTCCCACTCTTCCCGTTTTCAAAGATACGGGAAGAAGTAACTTATCCAGATCTTGGTCTCATCATTGGAACTGCTAGTGGGAATCTTGGTGCTTGAAAACTTCTGGATTTGAACCTAACAGAAGTCCTAGAAATTACACTGCACTGGAAGCAATCACTGTATTCCCTTTCATGGCCCAAAGTGAGGTTCTGTTGAGTCACCTGACTGATTCGCCAATTGCCAATAGATTTTTGATTCTCAGCATTTATACAGAACAAGGGTGGTAATGATACGGCCCTTCAGGTGTTGATGGGATGCAACTCCTAGCATTTCTCACCACTAGCTATGCCAAATAGGACTGCTGGAAGTTGTAGTCCAACTTGTAATCCAAGTTGTATGCAGATCACATGATCCATCCCTGCTGTAGAAATATGGACTGCCTCTCTCAGCTACCTCCATCATTGTGGGGTGAGCGATTGCTAGGCTCTTGTGTAGGGAATCAGTGGTAGACAGCCCCACAAATATTTACTACTGTGAACTGGAAAGCTTGAATAATCCCAAGAGAGGTGTGGCAAATCAGATAGAGGACCAGATTTTCAGTCTGTTGTGTTTGCCCTGTTTCTCTTTGCAGCTTTTCCAAGTCCTTCTATTTCTGGCTGCTCATTTTAGTTCTGGAAGTAATTCTGGCCTTGTTCCATGCTGTGATGTTGGTTGAGCTACAGCACTGGGCTTGAGTCATCTTCCCACACACATATATCCATTGAATATGCCAGGCAATGGGGCTAGCAGCATCTGCTGCTTTTTTTAAAACTGTAAAACTGTACTTGGGGAATATAAATAAAGCTGTGTGTGAAATATGAAGCATACTCTTTATCTGGCTGTCACTTCTTGAATGCTGTTTTCTTCACACTGTTCAGTATTTTTACATATAGCAGGGAAGTATGTAGCATGTCATTAGCCTAATTCATGAAGTGATTATTACATTATGGATAGCTATTTGTGAGGTAAATTAGATCATAGGTTAAGCCATTACTGGGCATTCCTCACCTGTTATGCTGCAGACTGCTTCTAAAATGGGGCCCTCAGTCTTTATTGGCCTTGGAACTGGACTTTTAAAAATGTGCTCTTAGAAATTCCTCAGATTGGCAACTGTAGGAGTGGGATGGCTAGCTGTAAGGCATACTTCTTTCTCTATGCTTGTTTGTTCATGCAAGTGAGCTGTCTGTTTATTTGTTTTTCCTTTCTGGTTTCTTTTAAAATTCAAGCTGTTTCTTCAATGAAGTTTGTCTGTTTTTGTGAAATACTTCGTTCTGTGGAGTAGCATTGAAGAAAATAGCCAGCTGAAACGTAGCCTACTGAGTACTCATCTGCCAGTGGTGGTCTTTCAGATTCCCTCTGATATCATTCCAGTTTGCTTATCTGTAACAATGACAATGAAAAGGAACCAATATGGATGTGAGAGAGGTTGTTTTGTTATAACCTCACAAAGAGTTACTTGACCACATTGTTTTTTTCAGCCCTGTGTCTTTTGAACTTGAAAATACTGCATTCTCGGGATGGCATAGAGGAGTAATTTACAACGATTGGGTTAATCCCATGTGCCAGCCGGAACAGGCAGGAGTGCTGCTCATGCAGAGGTGTTACGGATGCAAGAGATAGTGGAGTGTGAAGAGATACAGTCCCAGCCTTTTGCTAAGGCATTAGCTAGAAGGAGAAGAAAAATGAAATAATTAGTGGATTGTGGTTATGATTCATAGGAGTTGCATCCCATTCAGTGACTTTTATGGTCAGGAATATAGGTGCAATAGTGGTAGCTAGAAGGTCACTGCATCATTGGGGTGCAGACCAAAAGTCTAGGAACAATTTGGCCCTTGTCCTGTGTAAAGGAGAGCTGCTCTTTGGAAGCCAAGTTTTGGATAAGTTACTAATAGAGCAGGGAAAAGAAGCAAGTGATGCCAATTACCCAACATGGCTGTGGTGAAGTGGAAAAAAATGCCAACCAGCTGTCCATTACCTGGCATGACTCTGGTGTGGTGGAAGAAGGGAGATTAAAAAGCGTATTTTTAACTTCCAACGAGAGTGATTCAGAAAGAGTTGTGGCAACTCCCTCTCACAAGAGAAAAGAAAGAAAAGGAAATTCTACTTGGTAAAAGGTAAAACAAACAACAAAGCCAAAACAAAACAGGTGATTAAAGTGAAAAACAGGAGCAGACATACTGTGGTCATTTGAAGAGAGCTGCCAGTGACCAGAAGAAATTAACGAGGGCAGCTTCAAGCTGCCATGTTGGAAACACCAGTTATAAGGTGAGCGGCAGAACAGAAGCGAAGCTGCAGCAGACACTGATTTCATAGGTGCAGCCGTAACAGCCTATAAGCAGCAGTGCTTACAGAACCCTTTGATTGTTCGGAGCCTAAAGGCCTGGTTGTGAGTGCAGCCCAATAGCAGCACTCTATGATGGCACGTCTGTCCAAGCTCAAAAGCCTGCAGGTCCATAGACTAAGAGCAATCCTCCACAGAAAATTATTGATCGGGTGGACCTGGATGGGCTGACTGGTGATCAGGCTAGCAACTCCAGTGCAGTCCTGAGAAAGATTTTCCTTGTATCAAGCAAAAGTGAAACAGAGAGAAGTTCCTCTCTATTGTGCACATATAAACAGCCACTAATGGTAGCAGCTAAAATGGGGCTGATGGTGGTGGCGGGGGGGGGGGAGAAAAAAAAGGCAGAGGAGAGGAAAAAGGGCAAGGCAAAGGGCTTACCAGTGCTTTCCTCTCAATAAGATAAGAGCAGAATTTTAGGTTCAGGCCTTCAAGCCACTTCTGGCAACCATTTTGAGAATATAGATTCCTCCCAGAAGGGAGGGGTAGGAGCAAGGAGAGCTGCAGGCCAATTGGCAGCCGTTTCAGAGGCTAAGCACAGGCACATCACAAGGAAGCCACACCTCATGCTATGGAAAGAGGATTTCCCTTGATCAGAGAGAGAGAAAAAATATGGCTGTTTTAAACACAAGCTTCTCAGGCCTGAGATGAAGCATGAAAGCAGAGGTGGAATTGCTACTGGCAGCATGGCTAATAAACACCAAAGAGAAGGTTCAGAGGGATGAAAGAGAAGTACAGAGAGAAGCTTACTCGAGTGTAGCACATCAAGTCCAGATTGTCTTAATGAAATTATTAATCATATAAGGGGAGGCAGCTGACAGGAAGGAACAAAGAAGTGAGAGTGGCAATGCAGGTAAATTGCAGGAAAGGCAGACAAAAGGCGCCAGTTTAAAAATTGTTGCTACAACAGAGATAGTAGAGTGAGTATGAGTTCCTCAAGGAGGGTGATGGTGCCCAGTCTGAAACTGATAATTCCTCAGAAGAGGATGAAATACAAGAAACAAACAAGTTAGATTGTTTGACACAGCTAAGTTCAGAGGAATGCTGAAGAAAGTGCTATTGAGTTTAGGAATGCAGCACAATTAAAAGACTTGAAAGACAGTTCGGTAGCTTCAGTGTTGAGAAGACTGGCCTTTATATCACTTGAAATGCCAAAAACTTGCAGATATTAAGCTTCCCCATGAGTGCGAGCCTGGAGGTCTCAGAGGACAAGCCATATGATCTAATTATCATGAAAGACAATTATCATGGCAAGTGAATGACAAGTCTCCATGTATGCAGCAGACTTGATATGAAAGAAACTTGCCAATAATAAGCTTCCCCTAGACTGAAAGGCTGCAGTTTGTAGAGGGCGGGCAGTGCAATCTAAGCAGTGGCAAAGATGTGACAGGTGAGTGAAAGATCTCCAAGTGTAGAGCGGAGTCACTGTTGGAGAGCAGCATAATCTGAAAGAGACTTGCCAGCATTAAGCTCCCCCATGTCTGAAACTTTGCAAGTTTCAGAGGGCAAGCAGTGCTAGAAGACCAATTAGCAGATATTTTTCTCTCATCTGTACCAAACCAGAAGGAGAAACAGGATATAATTAAAGGTGAGGTCATTCATCTTCTGCAAATTGGGGCAGTGGAGATAGTGCCTCAACAACAGAAATATAGGGGTGTTGATTCATTGTTTTTTAAGGTTCAGTTTGCCCTGTGTTAAACTATTTAAATAGTTATGTAAACATGAGGAATTTAAAATGGAAGCCCTGTAGTCAATTGAAGGAAATTTGCAGAAAGGAGAATAATTAGCTTCTATAGATTAAAACAATATGTGTGTGTGTGTGTGTACATATATATTAAAAAATGAAGTATTTGCATGTCCCAATGGCAAACAGTTAGAAAAAGTACTTTCAATACTTTCAATTTAAGGGTAGCCGTTACCAATTTAAGGCACTTCTGTTTGGTCTTGCATCCGTTTCAAGAGTTTTCACTAAAATATTAATCCCAGTGATTTCTCACCCCAGGGAGAAAGGGATTCAGCTGTTCCCTTATTTAGATGACATTCTTGAAAGTGGAGCTTAGGAAAATAACTAGGAGTTATGTAGGGAAAGCCTGAAGTTTTAGAAAAGTTAGCTTTTGTAATAAATTCTGAGAGAAAGAGTCTAGAACCTGGTAAGAAATTGACACATTTAGGAGCAGACAATACAGAGTTGGGATACCTGTTTTGTTACAGGAAAGGAAGGGAAGATAGGGAAGGTTCTGCAGAGGTAACTGGATGTGGAATCAGCAGATATGATGTTCTTGGCAAGAATACAGTTTAGTTGATACTTTGAGCATGATCCATACCAGAAAATTGCAGCAGTGTCTTATCACTTATCCGTTGTATATGATGAGGTAGCATAGCCAGAAACAGCCACAACCACTAAAGAGAGAGCTAAAGTAGTGGCTATGCAAAAAGAACTTGGACAGAGGGGTGCCTTTATGATTCATTCTAAGATAACTGTCACAATGGACGCAGGCTTCTATGGCTGGGGTGTCTGCTCTCAGGGTTATACATACTGCGGCTGGACAGTCAGAGCCTTCAACTTTTGTTGACATTATAAGATAGAAAATTTAAATCAGCACAGGCAGCTTTTGGCACAAATGTGCTGCAGTAAGTCTTGAGTTAGGGGCAGTCCCACCAGGGTGTGGCTTGGGTAATCCCAATCATTGTAAATTACTCCTCCATGCTATCCCGAAAATGAGAGATTGGACTTACCGTGAAGATTCATTCTGGGATGGAGGCAGAGGAATCCATGCCCACCCTAAAAGGGGAAAAAAAATAAAATAAAGGGAGATGGAAGTGAACAAGTTAAGTGATGAAAGGAACTTGGGCAAGACAATTAGTTATTTTTAGCAGAGTACAGAAATGGAGACTTGATGTTGTCTGCCTAGATAATGAAAACTGTCACAGAAGGGAAGGAGTCCTAACTGTCACAACGGAAAAAGAACTTGGACTCCTTCCTGTTCTGGTTGGCATGTGGGATTGATATGGGATGATTATGTTTTGTTATCCCTTTTTGTCAAGAGAATCTGGCTATGAGGTCTTGTGGAAGGAAGTCAGTTAATTTATAATTCTGTAAATTCTCAGTTTGGGGTGAGGAAGATCCAGATTGGGTTCATTTTGCCCCAATATACAAGAAGGGTAGGGATTAATAACTACATGATTGCAGATTGTTGCATGAAACTCGGTATCCTCTGGCTCCATCCCCAATTTTATCCTGCTTTTGGGTCGGGACAGAAATCGTTTTATTCTCCTGTTGGCATTGCCTTATTATCTTCCTAATGATCTGTTGCATTGGCCACTGCATCCATTGTTGTGGGAGCAACCTGAGAAGTCAACCTTTATCAGGCAGTTCCCAAGATCTGATTATGATTCCCTGCAATCTCCTTCTGACTGTGTGCTGCTTTGGAAGAAATTGACCAGAAGTAGCCTGTAGCTGGTTTGAGAGGTGTAGAAACTTTTTTGAGGAGCAGTTCCTGAGATAAACTGAGAAGGTCAGTGCATTCAGGAGGTGCCCAACCATCCATTGCCAAGGTAACAGATTTGTAGAGATGATCAGTTTGTTATATTTGTTATATAAATCAAAATGTTTAACCTCTAATTTAAAAAAAAATAGTGCCAAGTTAAATACATGAATTCTTAGGGCATAATGATGTTCCATTAAATGTGTATATATTTTTGTGCAGGACTTCTTATGTCAAGTGGAGAGGTATTGCAAACAATGTCACTTGACAACGCCTATTACATTCCCTCCAGAGCACCCAGTAGAAGAAGTAGGACGTTTGTTGTTATGTTGCCTTCTAAAGCATGAAGACTTAGGTATCTGCATTTGACATACAGTTATCAGAACATTCTGACTATAAGGTTTTCTGTAATATTACTGTAAGATCTTCTCTCTCTTTTCCCTTCCAAAGGTCATATAGCACTCTCACTTGTTCATCCTGCTATGCTAGGAGTTGACCAAGTTAAACACCGAACACTTCCAAAATCTGTAGCAGATGTGTGTCGTGTTGTCTACCAAGCAAAATGTTCACTGATCAGAGTAAGCATCAGATCAAGAAATCACTATTATATGTTTTTAGACATAATACAGGTTCCCTTAGTAACAGATTGACTTTTTTATGCTATCATTTTAAGACTCATCAGGAGCAAGGGAGGTCTTATAAAGAAGTTTGTGCTCCTGTCATTGAACGTTTGAGATTCCTATTCAATGAACTACGTCCAGCTGTGTGCAATGACCTCTCAATAATGTCTAAGCTTAAAAGTCTAAGTTCTTTGCCCCGATGGAGAAGGGTGGTTCAGAAGATAATCAGAGAAAGAAGAAAAAGAGAGGTAAAATATGCTTTAAAATACATTTTCTAGTGATAGAGAATGCTTTTTAACTTATGCAGTAAAGTACAGTGCAGTCTTGCTTCATTTCCAAGCAAAGATTCTGAGTGTCACCAAAAAGATGGTGCCATCAGTTGTCAGCTCACAGAGAACTATACTGTTCTATATGGACTTCTATCTTGGATTTGCAGAAGGCCCCATGCAGTTAAGGAAAGTGCAGACTGCAGGGGTGTTTTTGTGGCACTAGACTTCCCAGGTTTTTCTTGAGTTTTTTTTTTTTTTTGGCCTCAAATATTCCTTGGGGCATGGGGTCAGTTTTGCCATACCCCCATGGATGTTTCAGGCATAAGAGAAGCCTTTTGTCCCTGTTGGAAAAAAGGCCTATCTTGGGCCTAAAATGGTTTGCAGGGAAGTGAAATTGCACTCCACATCTCCCTGAGAGCAGAGGTGGGACAAAAAGAGTTAATTTTTTTTAGGTATGGGTGTGGCCTCTACAGTTCCTCTGTGTGCCTCTGAGACCCCAGTAGTTGTCCAACTGCTCCAAATGAGCTCTCATACACTTGTGTGTAACTATGAACTTTTCCTTCTTAAAAATGTGAATTACTTTTGCACAAAGCCATAGTGCCTTCTTGCCTCTGGAACCTTATACTTTTGCCGTTCTGGAAGTATTGGTTTATAGAAATGTGCTGTCTTTTGTGTTTTCCTCTTGCTAGTACCTAAAAAGTCTGAATCTTCTGATGTAGAAGAATCCAAAATTGGCAATGAAGAAAGTGATTTGGAGGAGCCATGTGTCATACCTCACAGCCCAGTAACAGCTGATAAAAGACCCTTGTCAGTCAAATCGCCTAAGGTAGAGTATCAGGTGTTCAGTAGACGCAAAGTGAGTGGTATTTTCGAATAGTCAGAACATATGCATGTGGTAACTGAGTGTTAAACATTATGCATGCATTATGTTTGTGTTGTATGTCATGTAGTGACCCCTTAGAAATAAATGGTTTAGATATTCTGTATCTGAGGGTAAGTGTTTTTCTGAGTGTGTGTGCACACACGCATTCAGAGTACAGCAGGCTTCTATGTGAAGAAGAAAGTTACATGCAGATCTATTTGGATGAACTTCTTTGATGTTGTAATAAATGCAGATCTTTAACATGTGTTGGCTTTTGTTTGTCATTATTTTTAGTTATAGGCAGTGTGTTTTTCTGGCTGGATTATTATTTAGTTACAACTATAATGTGTTTGTAAATTACTGCTCAGAATAAGGGCAGTTCTGTGAAGTCTTTATTTGATCCTGGAACTTTAGAACCTCAGGTGTTAAATATGTATGTGCCATTGCAAAACAAATGCTGTTTTCAGTCTGATCTCTTGGATTATTAATTTGAATGTAACCATGCATTTCATTTCCTAGGATAAATGGCAGCCATTGATAAATACAGTTACAGGGGTTCAAAAATACAAGTGGCTGAAACAAAATGTGCAAGGCTTGTATCCTCAGTCTGCTCTTCTCAGCACCATTGTTGAGTTTGCTCTAAAAGAAGAGCCTGTTGATGTTGAAAAAATGAGGAAGTGCTTGCTGAAGCAGGTAAATTGTGGCATGTTTGTTATGCCTTGGCTGCTGAAGAAGTTTATAGAGAGCTGACATAGAGATAACCGATAACTTACTTTGCCTTTGTCTTGCAGCTAGAAAGAGCGGAAGTTCGTTTAGAGGGGATTGACACAATTCTGAAGTTAGCAACCAAAAGCTTCTTGCTGCCTTCAGTGCAATATGCTATGTTCTGTGGATGGCAAAGACTTATTCCAGAAGGAACAAATATAGGGTAACTCTCCTTAGTTTCTTGTAGCTCTGTTGTGCTTTTTCCTAAATTGTGCAGGAGGTGCATACTATAGGATCCATTACAGGGTTTTGGGAATTAAGACAAAGCAGTAACAAAGAATAGCCAGTATGGCATAACAATATCATGGCAAAAAGGAGAGTATTTGCACTGATTAATCCAACGTTTATGCACCATGATTGACCCTTTTTTACTATTTAGTGGGCCAATCTCCCTCCCCAATCTGATACAGGGTCTTAGAAACACCCCAAATATATCAGGGATGGTATCCAGCTATGTCTCTGCATTAGCAGAAGGCCCATTGTGCTAGTCCAGGGGTGGGAATAGTTGTGTTCTTTCATATCTTGGAAAGCTCCTAACTGCCCCAGCCAACATAGCTAATGGTGAGTAATGTTGGAAATTGGAGTTCAGTATCTGGAGTTCCATACCGTTCCTGCCCCTGGGGTAGTGCTTGCACATTTTAGAATTAGCACAAGGGTAGTTTCCAATACAGTTGTTGTTGTGGAAGCCATTATACAAAGTGAATATAAAATGGACATACAGTCAGTTCCACAGCCTCTTTTATAGCCAGTTACACAACCTGTTGCATACTTCATACAAGTGCTTGTGCAGAGGTTTTTTTTTCTGTCCAACTGTGCTAGTGGGGATTTTTAAACTGCTAGTCTTCAATTGGATTTAGGCTCAGGAAACTGTAATAGAATCGGAGAACAGAGAATTTTGAGGGATTTAGGGAAGCAAATGTACAGATTTTCCCTGGTTTACATAGTTTAAATGCTCTTGTAGCACTTTACAGCAATATCTGCTCATTCTGCAACAACACATATTAATTTTGGATATAATTTTGAAATTCTGAAATCATGGCCTTTAAATATATTCACACAGGGAACCTCTGACAGACTGCTTGAAAGATGTTGATCTGATTCCACCGTTCAATCGCATGCTTCTGGAAGTTACTTTTGGAAAGTTGTATTCATGGGCTATTCAAAATGTTCGGAATATTTTGCTTGATGCTAATAGTAGATTCAAAGAGCTAGGTAAGAACCTCACGTTCTTTGCTGTAAGTTTTCCTTTGTTCATGCGTTGTTACTTCTTGGATGTTTGTGAGTTGTGTGCAGAGTTCTTGAATTTTCACGATGATACAAAAGGATTCTATTTTGCCCATTCAGAACAGTAGACACAAAATCCTGCCCATAGAATATCTAGTCTTCCATTCTTTTTTCCTATTCTTAATTTTTATAATGTCATAACCAGATTGGGATGACTTGAGGGGAGAAATGGATGGTGCTAAGATTGTATTTATTTATTTAAAACATCCATACCCTGCCCTTCAAGAAAAAAGCTCCCAGAGTAGCTTACAAATAGTTAATTTGGCAGTTCCTTGCCTTCAGGCTTACAATCTCTCTGCTCAGTCTTCTGTTGTTGCTTCTGGGGGGGATGAAGACAGGAAGTGCATACCCTAACTAGGACTCTGTTCCTTTGGCTGATGCCATGTTTCAAAATTTGGCCTGTTAGCAAGTGTAGTTACTGAAAATGGAACAATATAAATTTCAATAGTAGTAGTAACAGCAACAACAACGAGCAGTGGTGTTAGTAGTATTTGTATTTGCAGGATTTACTCAGATGAAATGCTAAGTTGAATGTAGTTCTGCCTTGGAAACTCCTCTGAATTTTTTCAGTCAGAACCAACATCTTAACAATTTGAGGGGAAATAATAAGAAATAGTTGCTAGCTATAAAGGGTATTTATAGCCATTTGCTTTCTTATTCCTCTGCTAGGGATCCAACCTGTTCCCCTGCAAACTATTACCAATGAGAACCCTGCAGGGCCAAGTCTTGGGACCGTTCCACAAGCACGTTTCTTATTGGTCATGCTTAACATGCTAACCCTACAACATGGTGCAAACACTTTGAACCTCCTCCTTAATTCTGGCATGCTGGCATTGACACAAACCACACTGCGACTGATAGGTATGTTTGTTACTTTTGTTGACCTGTCTTTTCTGTCATTTCCCTAAGCTGTTTAGAGTTCTAGAATACTTGCTAGATCAAGTGGACCTTCAGCTGTGGGACTGCCACTCCTAGCAGCCCTAGCCATTACAACTAGTGGTAGGGAATTCTGGGAGTTGCAATTTAGCAACATCTGAAGGACTGCATGATTCTCAACTGTCATGCAGAATGCTTTCAGAAAATTTGACCTATATCTTTCAGAAATAACTTCCTTGTGGGGATTCTTTCAACTTATTTTTTTCCTTTTCATGTTGTGTCTATTTTATAAGAGTGATAGCATACTTAATAATGGATACAAGATCTGAAAATACATTTTGTTGAATTAGGGCCCAGTTCGGATAATGTTGAAGAAGACATGCTTGCTTCATCCCATGGTGCTTCTGCTACAGTCCTAGAAGAATCTAGGAAGGAGACAACTCCAGTTCAGCTTCCTGTTTCAGGGCCAGAGTTGGCAGCTATGATGAAGATTGGTACCAGAGTGATGAGGGGGGTAGACTGGAAGTGGGGTGATCAGGTACCACTTCTGCATACTGTCTGCTCATCTTTATAGAAATTGGTGGTGTCATCTTAATTCTATATTAAAATTTCTCTACTGCTGCTGCTCTTTCTTCAGGATGGCCCACCTCCAGGCTTGGGTCGTGTGATTGGAGAACTAGGTGAAGATGGCTGGATTAGAGTTCAGTGGGATACTGGCAGCACCAATTCTTACAGAATGGGAAAAGAGGGAAAATATGATCTCAAACTGGCTGAGCCTCCACCTGCTTCTCAGCCTGCTACAGAAGACTCAGATACAGAGGATGATTCCGGTAAAAAGACGTTCTGTGTTGAACACACGAGAAATGAAATTGCCACATGGTTTAATCAAATCAGACTTTGTTCTGTTGTCCTGGTAATTTTTCAGAAATAGGCTTAAATAATGTTTCGGTAGTTAAGTTTCACAGTCATAGTTATTTTCTAGAATATACTTTTCTCCCTTTGAAGGGTAAACTGTGGGGCAAAATGTCCGTTCAGAAGTTGTTGGACTGCAGATCCCATCAGCCTGTACCATTAACTTGTTGTTGTATGTCTCCAGGGTGTTCTAAACTTAAGGCAACCCTGAGGTGACCCTATGTGTTTTTTTTTTTTTGGCAAGATTTGCTCTGGCAAGGGTTACCTCTGAGGCTGAAAGAGTGTGAGTTGCCCGACATCACTCAGTAGGTTTCCATGACCCAGTAGGGATTCAAACCATGACGTCTCCCAGCATCCTAGTTTAACAGTCAAACTGCTATACCACACCGAGACCATTAATGCATAACTGTTAATAAGGGAAAGTAAGAGTTACAGTTTAGCAATGTCAGGAAGACCACAATTCTACCTCTCCTGGCTTATGACTTAAAGATGTAGAAGGGTTGATAACATAGACATTCTTGAGCATGACAGTTCTTTAAACAACAGAGTGATGGACTTGGTATGTGGTTTTGAGTAAGGGTAGGCTGGTTGATCATATTGGTACTTTTCATCAGACTTCAGGACCTAATTTTAATTTAATGGATAAAATTCATTTCCCTAAATTTTCCATATTAATTGATAAAATTTGTCTTACTACCCTGAAGATAATCTTGCCTAAGTGGTTCATTAAATGTTGATACATTATTTGGATACTATATGGTCATATTTGGCTGAGCACTTTCTTTCTTGATTTCTTTACAGTTGAAGTTAACAGAGAAATATGTAATCTTCCAAGTATTGTTGGACTGCAGTTGTGTCAGCCCTAATTAGTGTAGACACTGGTGAGAGGTGATAGGATCTGTAGTTCAGCAATATCTACAAGTTCACATGTTCTCACTTTCAGTGTAAATATTCCCATTCTACCTAAAACTACAGAGGTTCAAGAGTTTTTCTAGTTTGCTGTTGTTTGATACCAGTACCAGGTCTGCAGTACCAGTTCTGGTACTTGAATGATGCGTTGGTATAATACTCAACCAGTTACCTTTTCCCATTATTGTACTAATTTGATGCTGTCCTGGATTAACACACGTGGTGAAACAACTTTGAATTGAATATTCTCCCTTTCACATTGTTCAGTGTCAAAAATGCTGCAGTTTTTCTGCTCCTAATGCTCCTTTCTTTTCTTAGTTCTAAAAGTAAGATGTTAAGATTTTTACCAGTTTGGTTGTGAGAATAACTAAATGACTGTGCATCAACTTTATTGCCTTCAAATGCTTACTTTGAGTCTTGCTTCAGAAGGAGAACAAGTTGAAAGAAACCTCCATCCTACTTCCATGATGCTGACAAGTACGGTGAATCTGCTGCAAACTCTCTGTCTCTCTGCTGGAATCCATGCTGAAGTAATGCAGAGTGAAGCAACTAGAACCCTGTGTGGACTGCTGCGCATGCTGGTAGAAAGTGGAACTATAGATAAATCAAGCAAGTATTTGTACCAGCTAATCTGAATCTTGCTTCGTGTGTGTGTGTGCGCGCGTGCGTGCGTGTGTGTCAGTCATTCTTATTGAAATAGCAATAAAACATTATGTGGCTTTTCAGTTTAAAATAATTTGCATTGTGTTTTTTCTGCAGTGGTCATTTTCAAAAGTATTAAGGTTAAATGGACACTGACTGTTCAACACTTTTTCACTGATCAAATGGTGCTTTGTGTGCTATGGATTTCTGGTGCTTTACTTCCATAAATACTTTGTTGTTAAATTTGAAAGCAAACCTATTGTTTTAGCTAAAGTAGGTAAAACTGTAATGTGTAGCACATAATTGGAAAATAAATCAGATCAGATGGGTGTCATTCAACTGGAAATCCTTTGCTGATGGAAGGATTCTGTGAAACCTGTCAAGAATGAGAACGTGGCAATTATTCTTCGGTTTCTTGTAGCTGCTGTACTTCCCAGATAAACTACAGATGGTTGTAGGGTGCATGGTTGGGGAAATCTGTTTACACCATGTTGGCTTTCCCAAGATATCTTTATATACTACAATATGAAAGCTGTTTGAAGAAGTTGGTTTCCTTTAGCAAAGAAGCCGCATGCTAGAGTGCACAGATTTAATTCTGAGAAGAGAAGAACACTTATGAGTGACTTAATTTTCCCTCAGCTTCCTTGCCGAATACCCTGGTTAATAAAGAACAGCACAGAAGCTGGTGCACGCTGGGATTCATCCGAAGTATAGCACTTATGCCTCAGATGTGCAGCACTCTTAGTACATCACAATGGATAACTCTGCTAATGAAAATTGTAGAGGGACATGAATCATTCACTGCTGCATCTCTACAGCGACAGGTAATAAACTGTTTGATGTGCCCATTGACATTTTAACAGTCAACCTGTGAATCACAGCATAGTTTTTAAAGCCAGGCCACATGTCTTCAGTTTGATTTAAGGTTAAGGTCTGTAAAAAGATCTTTTTGCAAGTGAAAAAACAAAACAGAGTGCAGTATATACTTTGCTGCTGCCTTTAGTCTCAGTTCCAAAACTTAGCTGTAAATGCATGTTTCATGAACCTAAATTTGCTAGCTAAGAGTTTGTTGGCATTGGCCTGAATCTAAAGAATATTGTGTTTAGGTTCATGTGCTCATGGGAGGCTAGACAATTGTTTTAAAAATATAACCATGCTGTACAGCAGAGTTTTTCTAAAACCAAAGGGGATTTCTAAATAGTTTGCCATATGCAGTGCCAATCTGTAATTTAAAAAAAAAAAGCTTTAAAAAATTCCTTCGGGCCTATTCCGTGCATTGGCTGTACCTAAATAGCACTTTGAATTTGGACTGTTGTGTTCCTTGTGAAAACAGCCCTCCACAAAACTGCTGATATTCTAGAGACTTTGTCTTGCTAGAGGTAGCAGTTAGGCAGCCAGATTTTGGGTATTTACACGCACAGTTACATGCACAATTCATTTTTAAAAGAAATTTTATCTTGACCTATCATAAGCAGCAGATTTTTTAAACAGAGGTCTTTTGGTTTGTGTGTGTCTGTGTGTCAGCTATTATTACAGAGCTGAAATTCTGTGTTGTCCCAATAGTAGGAGAGTTTCCATTTAAAAGCTCCTTTTTCATTTTATCTTTAGATCCTTGCAGTACACTTACTTAAAGCAGTGCTCCCCTCCTGGGATAAAACTGAAAGGTCAAGAGATATGAAATTCCTTGTGGAAAAACTGTTTGGTTTCCTGGGTAGCCTCCTTACAACCTGTTCTTCAGATATCCCTCTGCTCAGAGGTAAGAGAGCACTCTGTCCTCTGTGTTCTGTTTCTTGTTCTGTTTTTGTCAACCGAGTTTTCAGTTCTTTCTTTCTTTTTTTTTTTTTTTGGTAGAATCTACTCTGAGGAGAAGGAAAGCCAGGCCTCAGGCCTCTCTGACTGCAACTCACAGCAGTACTTTAGCTGAAGAGATAGTGGCACTGCTGAGGACATTGCATTCACTGAGCCAGTGGAATGGACTCATTAACAAGTACATCAACTCTCAACTAACCTCCGTCACCCACATCTTTGCGGGAAAACAGTCAGAAGGGGTAGTTCCCACATCTTAAAAATCAACTTAATTTTTTAAAAATAGAGTAATTTTTATGTGTTTTCTAAAATTGATTATTTCAGATAGCATTGTAATAATAGATCCGTTTATGTGAAATACTGCTTTCTTTAAAGTTTACTTTGCTTTATATTGTATATTAATTTGTGTGCTGCTTAAAAAAAATTAAAATGTATGTATCTTCAGCAAGAGGACATTTTTCTCTATGATGTAAGTATATTGTTCTTCTTTCTTACTAGGCTGTTTTGGAAGACTTCTTCCCTGATTCTGAGAGTCCAGAAGTGGGAAGCCTAATGGCTGTTCTGGCAGTCATTGGTGGAATAGACAGTCGCCTACGGTTAGGTGGCCAAGTCATTCATGATGAATTTGGAGAAGGCACAGTAACAAGGATCACCCCGAAAGGAAAAATCACAGTTCAGTTTTATGACATGAGAACCTGTAGAATCTGCCCTCTTAGCCAGCTAAAACCAGTGAGTACACTGAAGTGATATGCTGATGCTGGTGTAAGGCAAATGTGATGTGTAGTACTTGGTCAGATTAGGCTTTGGGAAATACTCTCCTGGCAGGTCACTTGGAACTTTTGCACCTATTTTCCTTCAAATCACACTCTTCTTGAAATCTAAGTAAGATGCTGCTGTTCACATGAAGTGATAATGAAGCAAGCATTATGTGTAATACAGCTTCTTGTAGCTTCACTTCAATTTTCCTTCATACTTCAAGTGTGTTTTCAAGCCCTGAGACCTGCATTTCCTGAAGTGTATATTTCTCTCTGTGTGCATAGTGTATGTCCTCAAGAAGTTCTAGTTTTCTTCCAAGGGTAGAGTTTTGGGGTAGGGAGCTTCTGCTGCATAAGGCCTAAGAATAGTTCTGTCTTTTCATAAACATCTTGAGATGAGGGGTTGAAAGAAAAAAAAGAAGCAAGTTTCCTAAGCTTGGGTCCAGACTATCTGAAAGATTTTATCTCCGTACATAAGCCTATCCACACCTTGAAATCCTCAGGGAAGAACATTCTCTCTGTCCCACCACAGTCACAGTTAAAATTGGTGAAGAAATGAGGAACACAGTGTTCCTGCAATTTGGAGCTCCCTACCCCAGGAGATGAGGTTGGCTGACTCTGTCATCTCTTTTCAGTGCCAAAGACATTTTTATTTAAACAAGCCTTCAGTATTTAACTGGATGTTTCAGAAGGATCTTTTAATGAGGTTGCTGTACCTTTATCTTATGTGTTACAATTATTTCAACTTTTGTATCACATTGTTTTAACTGTATTTTGTTTTAATCTCATACTGCAACCCACCTTTGGTCTCCTATTGGGAAAAAAACAGTAGAGGTGTCCCCTGCTTTTTGATGACTCATTTTTTGACATTCTGCTCTTTTCATTGTTGCAAATTATAGATATGGACCTTTCTTTTGACACAAGGTCCACTCTTCCATTGGTTTTTCTCCTCTTGCTTTCTTCCTGTAGAGAACAGGAATCCTCCTGTGTTTCTTATAGTGTTTCCTGTAGGAAGAAGGCAAGAAGAAAAGAATGGACAAAAGACTGGGTTCCCCTTTTCAACCAATTCCACTTTCTGACAGTGCTCTGGTCCTTAATCTGTCAGAAAAGTGGGCTATGCCTGTATATAAATTGAATGAAGGAATGAATAGCTGGTTAGTTAGCTGAAAACAGTTTGCAGTAAAATATTTATTTTAAAATGTTCTTTTTCCTCCTCCAGCTCCCTGTGATTCCTTTTAATGTTAATAATTTGCCATTCACTGAACCCATGCTATCTGTCTGGGCTCAGCTGGTGAACTTGGCTGGAAGTAAAGTTGAAAAACACAGAATGAAGACTCCTAATCAAGGTGTTTCAGGTTTGTCTTTTTCATTTTGTAAATTTGTTCTCTCTGAAACAATCTCCTCATAAAATGGATAAGTTGATTTGAAAAATGTTGTATCAGCATTAAATAGATGCAGTTAAGCTTTCTTTTAAGCCATTTGACATTATAGTAAAAGGTATACAGTATTTGACTGTTTTGATAATGAGCACCTAAGTGCTTCCTACTAAATGGGCTAATAAATGCCTGCATTATGTTTTGAACAGGACAAATAGACCTGGACTTGCTGAGATGCCAGCAATTAAAACTATACATACTAAAAGCAGGTCGAGCTCTGCTTTCTCACCAGGATAAATTAAGGCAAATCTTATCTCAACCAGCAGTTCAAGATGCTATCTCAGTCCCCACAGGTATTAACCTTTTATTGATTCCTCTTGTTTAATTAAAATCTTTGGCCTCTTTTTCTTTCTTTTCTCCTGCTGAGGTAGGTTAAACAACAGAGAATGGCTGTCTCATTTATAATAAACACCTTCTGGCATAGAATACTTTTTAATATTAAAAATAAATAACTAAAACAAACTTAACATTCTGACCACAGTAGAAGAAATATTTCTTCTCTGTAATAAACAAGTTATTCCCTGTTATAACTTCACATACAGTTAAATTTTAGAATCAACATATTTAAGAAACGAGACAAGAATAGGCCCCATTTCACTTACATATTTTGAAGGGAATTGATGTTTTCCTATATTGTCCAGATGGAACATATATTCCTTATGGAAGAAGGAGAGAAGAAGAGAAGAGAAAGATGAATTGATTGATGATAGATAGGAAAGGGCTGAAACAACCCTTTTGTCCTCTCTAGTGAGAATATCAGTCCAGATATACTTCAGCAAAATGGATGCGTGTGAGCTGATAATGCACCAGTAGACACTATTAGAATTATTTATTACCACAATATTTAACCCATCCTTTCTTTTGAGAGTTCATGATTCAGCCAATGTGACTCTTCCCTCTTCCCTTGTGAGATAAGGTAGACCTGTGAGGCAGGGACAGGCCTCAGTTTTGTGGCATAACAGAGATATGAAACCAGGTGTTCCCAGTTCTGGTTCTGCCACTACTTCTGAATGGTTCTTACCCATGCTGATGATATATTTGATTATTTTCCCAGAGAAAAAGAAAGTGCATCTTTGCACCAATTCGTGAACTATGTTTGGGAAAAGTGTTCAAATACAAAACATGTTCATGATATTATTATTGTAGCCCATATGTATTTATATTTTCAACTAAAGTATATATATGTATCCATACTCATGCTTACTTGTTTGAATCCTTACTCTTTTGCTTTGGTTAGCAGTTTCAGTCACTTTGAAGTTTACCTTGGTACATTAAAGTCCTTATTGTATTTCTTTTTCAGCATTATGTACTGTGACATTATAAAGAGAGACACTCACACCTCTTGGAAGTAGGCATTTAAGTGAAACACTTCTTGCCAGAAATTAAAACTATAGGCTTTGTAGCATTCATGCTGCTTTCTTGGAAATATATGTCTGCATTTGAAATGAGGGATTACTCAGATCTGCTACTGGAAGAACATATTAGTTATACTAAATTAGTATAGTTGTTTCTGACTTTTTCCCCTGAGGTTGTCTCTGTAACACAAACCCATTTTTGTATGTTTAAGATGATGGTGCAGTGGCATCACCTGATGTAGGAGACATGTCTCCTGAAGGACCTCAGCCTCCTATGATCCTCTTACAACAGCTGTTGACAGCAGCAACGCAGCCATCTCCAGTGAAGGCAATATTTGATAAACAAGAGCTTGAGGTAGATTTTCTTTTAAATGTGCCCCAAAACTTGTAATTATAATCAAGCAGTGGTTCTGAACATTTTTCAGTTACTTAGAGGTTTGTGTATGGTTTCTTACAGGCAGCTGCATTGGCTGTGTGTCAGTATCTAGCTGTAGAGTCAGCACATCCATCAACTCCCATCTTTGAAGACTGTAGTTCCAGTGAGGCTACAACACCTGTTACAGTCCAGCATATCAGACCCGCAAAAGTGAAGAAACGCAAAGTATCCCCTATTCCACCACTTCCGATTGTTGTGCAACTTATGGAAATGGGATTCCCTAGGAAGAATATAGAGTTTGCACTGAAGTCACTGTCAGGAACCTCTGGAAGTGCCTCTGGGTTACCAGGTACTAGAACTGGTTGGAACACTTTATATTTGACAGTTGGGATTGCAGTTGTGCAGTGGTGAGGTTCGGCACAAAATACCAATATTGAAGCTGTGAATTTTTTAGGGCATGTCTTGTAGAAGGTGTTTTGCAGAGCTGAGGGGTCTTAACATTGAGTGAAGGAGAGAATTCTGGACATTAAGAAGGTATTGTACTGAAATGCTTAAATGAGAGGAAAGGAAGAGGGAAACAAATGAGGCTAATCCAAGGTTGCCAAGATAACGATCTGATTAGATAGAGAAGAAAAAAATTAATGAGTTGACAATGATCCTAGTGCTGTTTGTTTGAAGCCCAGAACTTTAAGTTAACCCACTGCAAGTCAGAAGAATACCTACTGCAAGTTGGTGAGAAGACACAAAGTTGTATCTTCACTAGGTTCCATAGTGTTAGGTGATTTTGAAGAAGTGATGTTTAGCAGAGCCAGATGTACTATTAGTGTGAGACAGCTGCCCAGGTAGTGTTGAAGAAATTTTCTACTTCACATTGTTGGAGGATAAAGCTGTGCATACCGCACAACTTACCTTGGGCTTCCTAAACTAGCCTGCTGTCTAAGATCCCTTGTATGATGCTGTTTAACCACTGATTTATTCAGTAGTCTTCTGTATGTGGCATTGGAAGACATTATCATGTCCTTTACCTTGGCCAGCAACATGTCTTGGGACAATTTGGAGATGGAATAGAGCAGAATGTGTGAAAGGTTAAAGTAAAAAGGAGAATAAAAAGTTTTGTTTTTGAAATTGTGGAGAATAATATTGGAGAAGCAAGATTGAACTAAGTGGGCATGACAAAACACAGAATGCAAGAACGCTGATGTGACTGACTATTGACATCCACAGTTATGCTGTCATATTCTAGGGGTAGAAGCCTTGGTTGGCTGGCTTTTGGATCATCCTGATGTTCAAATTACGGATCTCTCAGATGGCGACACAGTGTCAGATGAATATTCAGATGAAGAAGTTACAGAGGATGTTGAGGAAGCAGAAGCTGCGTATCCTGTGGTAAGTCTTGTGGATGAAGTCTAATAAATGGCTTTAAATCAACAGGCCAGTTTTTCTGAGAATGTTTATTGTAACTTTGGGGTGAGGAAGCCAGTGGTGCACTGTCTACAGTCATTTGAAGGTCTTATATTGCAAAACATTTTATTTGTATAGTAGAGTGATTAGATTTATGGATTGTTTTCTTTTACAGTCCACTGGGGCTGTTGTAACAGAAAGCCAGACTTACAAGAAACGAGCTGATTTCTTAAGTAATGATGATTATGCTGTGTATGTCCGAGAGAACATTCAGGTAAGCATCCCTGTGAAACTGGCATTTGACTAGTATAGTACTGTCTGTTCTCTGTTTGGAAAAGACAACATTGATGAAACTGAAATACTGATAATGGATGTTTATAGGAGAGTACATAAGTACAGAAGTGCCAAGTTTGTTAACTGCGAAGCTTGCATTATGTAACATCTCAAGTATTCAGAGTTTTCTTCATGGAAAGCATAGATTTATTTTGTTTGTTTGTTTCATGATAACTTCATGCTTCTGTTTTCAGAATGATAGATCAGGAGGAGAGTGTGTGTTTTACATGCAGAAAGGTTTCAATTTCTGATATATTCTGATAATCCTGAGAAAGATTCCTATCAAAAATCCTAGAAAGCCTATTGGTATTGATAATACTGAGCTTAATGGACCAGTGGTCTAACTCAGTATAACATAGGCATATGCAGTAAGGATTTTTTTCATTGGCTTTAAAGGCTATCAGCGTAGGTTTCCCAGAGTCATAGAATCATAGAATCATAGAAATGTAGAGTTGGAAGAGACCACAGGGGCCATCCAGTCCAACTCCCTGCCATGCAGGAACATTCTCAAAGCACTCCCGACAGATGGCCATCCAGCCTCTGCTTAAAAACCTCCAAAGAAGGAGACTCCACTACACTCTGAGGCAGCACATTCCACTGCCAGACAGCCCTGACTGTCAGGAAGTTCTTCCTGAGGTTCAGGTGGAATCTCCTTTCCTGCAGCTTGAATCCATTGCTCCTTGTCCTGGTCTCTGGAGCAGCAGAAAACAAGCCCTTTCCTTCCTCTACATGGCATCCCTTCAGATATTTAAACATGGCTATCATATCCCCTCTCAACCTTCTCTTCTGCAGACTAAACATACCTAGCTCTCTAAGTCTGTCCTCATAGGGCATGACTTCCAGGCCCCTCACCATTTTGGTCGTCCTTTTCTGGACTTGATCCAACTTCACCATGTCCCTCTTGAATTGGGGTGCCCAGAGCTGGACACAGTATTCAAGGTGAGGTCTAACCAAAGCAGAGTAGAGTGGTACCAGTACCTCCCTCGATCTAGACACCATATTCCTATTGATGCAGCCGAGAATTGCATTGACTTTCTTGGCTGCCACATCACACTGCTGACTCATGTTCAGCTTGTGGTCTATGAAGACTCCCTAGATCCCTTTAACATCTACTGCTATCCATCCACATGTCCCCCATCCTGTATTTCTGGATTCCATTTTTTCTACTTAAGTGTAGGGCCTTACATTTCTCTCTGTTGAATTTCATTTTGTTAGCCTTGGCCCAGCTCTCCAGTCTGTCCAGGTCAGAGTAATTTATGCTGAGTGATCATTAGGCATCAAGCACCCATTGAACCTTCATTTTTGAAGCTGAAAGCAGTTACTACTCTTAATTAAGATACGGAGCCCTCCAAAAGGTGGTGTTTCTTTAAATATTGCAGCCATGTTGAGTATATCCTTATAATGCTTCAGCTATGTACAACACTGATAAGAACACAAGACTATCTTGGATCAGACCAAAGACCTGTTTTGTCTAATACTCTATTCATAGTGACCCATAAGAGCATACTGCCTCAGATACTAGGGGTAACAATGTTTACACAGACAGGGCCTGCCTAATATCATTGTTTTGAACAAGAGGTAGAAATACAGTTAATGTGGACAGTCCAAAATTCTTCTTCAGTTTTTTTAAGTTGTTTAATCCCCTTTTAAACCATCTAGGCTGGTGGCCATGACTACATCTTCTTAGTAGCAGATTCCATAGTTTTTATAACATATTGTGTATTTCTTTTTCTCTGTCCTGCATCTCATTATTTAGCTTCTCTGTATGAACAAAAGTTCTAGTGTTATGAAACAAGGTGAAAAGCTCTTGCTGTCCATGTTCTTCAAATTGTACATAGTTGAACATATCACTGTCAAATCCCTTTATACTCACTATTTTGCTGAGCTAACTTGCTTGAGATGTGAACTTTATTCATAAGGAGTTGCTTCATTGGTCAATTTGGCTGCCTTTTCCAGCACCTTTTCCAGTTCTGCAACACCTCTTTTGTCCTTTGTTTTGTAGCTTAGGATCCAATAAGTGGCAGACTGGAAACTTTTCTCATTGGACCTAGGATTTTGGGACCTTTTGCACCAACCTAGTAGTCTTATTTGCAGATTAGGGTAAACAATGGTTTAGCACAACCTGAAAAAGCAGAAATGGGTGATAGTGAGCCTTGGACTTGCTGGCTTCCTTATTCTTCATTCTAAGATTTTGGATACTTCTGTTTTTGAGTAACTAAAGCTTGTTGTGTCACCCCTATTGAGAACTGTGGTTAGCCTTAATTAGGCTTAGATTAAACAAGCTAACATCAATAACTATAGTTGATGTGAGTGAAGCTAACCATAATTAAACTTAACCATATCTTATGAGGAAGCTCTTCTCTAATCTGTGGTTTAGTGCAGTGCTACTCAAAATGGTGGTTCATCAACAGGTCCTGGTTCTGGAGACGTCAGAACATCAGAAATGATTGCCTGTCCTCCTCATCAGATAGCCAGAGTGGTACTGGTTTATTGTGATTTGCAAATAGGCTTTTTGTTTACTCCTCTAAATTGTTTTGGCTCATGCATTCACTTCAAGTGAAATAGATCCTAGCTTTACTTTTGGCTTTTTGTAATATGATCAGTTTTGTAACATGCAATTCAGTGTCTCAGTTCAGTGCGTTATTGTCCATAGATCTATGCTGCATTTATATTTTAACTTTTTCCCAATATGTTCAAGGGGCTTTACATAGTTCTCCTCCTCCCAACAATCCTTTCAGGTAGGTCGGACTAAGCGAAGATGACTATCTCAAATTCACCCAGTTAATTTCATAGCTCATTGTGGACTACAGCTTGGATCGCCCAAGTATCTGTCAAATGTTGTGACCTTTATGCCGTACAGTGTTTGTTATCTAGTTGGATAATTAGATTTTTATCCCTTTAAAAGTTTCAAATGTACAGATAAGCTTTTGCCAAGTGTGTTTTACAATGATGTCAAGTTCTTCTGATTTCAAAAAAGTATGTCCTATTGCAGGTACATATTACTTCGTTACTGAACTGCTATTGGAACTTCAGATAGTGATATTGATCCCTTTTTGCTCTTAGGTGGGGATGATGGTTCGATGCTGTAGAACATATGAAGAGGTTTGTGAGGGTGATGTAGGAAAAGTTATTAAATTGGACCGGGATGGACTGCATGATCTCAATGTGCAATGTGACTGGCAACAAAAAGGTGGCACTTACTGGGTCAGATATATCCATGTTGAGCTTATAGGTAAGTTGAATATTTAATTCATTATTCTTACAGTACTTTTGTTCATTCAGAGTTCAAATGTATCAATAATGTGGCTCTTCATGTTTTTAGGATTTCCACCACAGAGCTCTCCCTCACACATAAAGATTGGTGACAAAGTACGCGTTAAAACATCTGTAACTACGCCAAAGTACAAATGGGGATCTGTTACCCATAGAAGTGTGGGAGTTGTGAAAGGTACTGAATGTTTTTGAAAAGAAAAAGTTGGTTGACTGGTTTATGTGCAGTTATGGATTTTGCCATTGTAGAATAATAGGTAGTCTCTTAGTCTGACCTACCTATTTATCTGCAAGATAAAATTGAACTATTTAGAAATCTTGACTTTTTTCCTGTGCATTTCCCCTAACATCTAGGTGTGTTAGAAGTATTGTATTCGATTCAAATACAAAAATAAATGCACTGAGAGTTTCACTACAATAGTAAACACCACAAATGCAAAGTAATATATACCTATATTATATTTCAACACAAATTATTTCAGGTTTATGTAAAAATATTCCTGGGGGAAAGCTTTATTCAATAAAATTCCAGCTCAGAATAATGAGCATCGCTCCATCCCATAATAAATAGTATGATTCCTCTAACTTTCTAGAGTCCTGTTGTTGATATTATCTGTTATATGTGTAGCAATTTAAAACTAATGCAACTTTAAATGAAGTGGGAGTATTCATTTGAGGCTCGTAGGGCAAAGAGTAGGACAGGTCACTGTAGCAGAAATCAAATAGATTTAGTTGGCTGAGCATCCACTCTTTTCAAGGTGGGTCTAAGGTTGGTTCAGAAAGGCTGAGCATTGTCACATTTGATGTTGTACTGTGCTGGAAAAATAGAGTGCATACCCTTCTTCGTGCCTTGCAATTACTTCATTCATCCAGTGCAGCCATCACTGGGGAAGGAGCTTAGGGTCAGAGCTAGTTGGTCTGTTGCTTTTGTGAGATTTAGCTTGCTTCTCCGCAGACTTTAGAGAGACCAGAGGTTAGGGCTGGGTAGTGGCTTTACAGAGGTCTTATCATCCTGATTAGAAAACTAAGTTTTATGTGGGAGCAACAGTTTTGCCATTTAATTTCTTTTCCTGAACAATGTTCCCTTGAACATTTCGGGGTGTCTTTTTGGAAAACAGGGAGAAGCAGGAGGAAAGTGAAAGGCCCTCTTCTGTGACTGGCACTCCAATTACAAAAGTAACTTGGCTATTCAGGAGTGGTGGGGAGAGAGCTTTAGATTTTTGTAGTTACATGGTCATTTTGACAAGCGTGTAGTAAGATCCTCCATCTGATTTTGCAGTGTAGATTGTGGAAGGGAAGAGGGAGGATTGCTAGTTGAATCTTCTGCCTTATTGTACCCCCAGTAATTTTGAAAAAATTTATCACCCACACACATCTGTAAAGTAATACAGTTACAAGATATATCACAGAATACACATTGTGATGATACCTTTATTCATCCAACCAAAAGGCACAAAATACATCAGTGTAATTTTTGAACCCTTGTTGTGGTGGTGGTTTGGTGGTGGTTGCTGATGTTGCCGTGTTCCTTCAAGTCATTTCGGACTTACGGTGACCTTGAGGTTAACCTATCATAGGGTTTTCTTGGCAAGATGTGTCCACAAAGGGCTTGCCGTAACCTTCCTCTGAGACTGAGAGAATGTGACAAGGTCATCAGTGAGTTTCCATGGCTAAGTGGAGATTCAAACCCTGGTTCCCCAGAGTCCTATTCCAACACTCAAACTGTATCACACTGTCTCTCACTTTTTGAAACCTACTGACTTCTTTATCAAGCAAAAATGGTAAGAAATAATGCAGAGGAAGAAGAATGATGCTGTTAGGGTCACTGGTTTGCATCTTTGCTTGAAATGTTTGTTCAAGGTGGTCCTGAGGGAATGTTGATGCCCTTTGAGGCCATACCTCTTCTTGGTCTTAAGGAGACTAGTAACAAAGTCAGTGATGAAGAAGCTGGTGGCTTTGAAAACTAGCACTGTGCAGTTCTTTAATTGGCTAAGCAAAGGTATATTTGTGATTTTGTGGTATTTTGTTGTATGGCCAATAAGACTACCCCTTCATTTTTTTAAAAGAAGTGTCACATATGTATGTTTAATATTTTGTTTTTCTGTTCTTAAAAATAAAGTGATTGCTGTGCTATTTATTCCTTAGTTAGATATTTAGAGATTAGTGTTCATGCTTAAAATATTTGACACAGATTAGAAAAATGAAGACTAACACTTCTGTGCTACAGGCAGATTAATTAATTATTTCTTTGGTAAACAGAAAATTAATTGTTGAAATCCGTGGTGAAAGCTATATTAAAAATTGCAAAAAATCCATAGATCCCAGCAATTTCACAAATATCAGATATTAATAGAAAATATCTCAAGTTACTGATCTCCCTGTCTCTCTCTTGTTGTGTGTGTCTGTCCTCTAAGAGGCACCTTTAACTTTCCTACTTTCTTCTGTTACAGCTTTTAGTGCCAATGGTAAGGATGTCATTGTTGACTTTCCTCAGCAGTCTCACTGGACTGGACTGTTGTCAGAAATGGAACTGGTTCCCAGCATTCATCCAGGGGTTACGTAAGTCTTTTCCCCCCAACTTTTATCATTTTTTCTTGTGTTCTTTTGAAATCTCTATCTTTTACTTCTGTGACATGCTGTTTTAGCTGAATTTCCCTATGAGATGGCAATAGGTGAAAAACACAAGAGTAGAAATGTGTGGTAATAAGCTGTGTGGAAAGGGAAACTATTTGTATTGAATGTTGCAAACCAAATGATTAGCTAATACAGGTGTTTGGGTTTTGTTACAATCAGGTGTGATGGCTGTCAGATGTTTCCCATTAATGGGCCTCGGTTTAAATGCAGAAACTGTGATGACTTTGATTTCTGTGAAACCTGTTTTAAAACCAGGAAGCACAACACACGGCACACATTTGGCAGAATAAATGAACCAGGTATATTTTCATTGTAATTTAATGCAGTTTTAACTCTGGGATATTTCTGGGTGTTTCTTTGCTGTAGATTAATTTTTGGAAGCCCCATTTTCATAACTTTACCAGATAACTTTGATTGTACTATCTCTAATAATCTTTCCAGTTATGCAGAATTCTTTTTCGTGAGCAGAAGTGTAGAATGAGTTGCATTCATGCAAGAATTTGTAATCATACAAACTCAGTCCAGTCTAGTGCACTGGCCTTCAGATATATTGAATACTGAGCAAAATATAGTTATCTTCGGACCTGTAACCATAATCTCTTACTATAGGTCAGTCTCCAGTATTTTGTGGCCGTTCTGGAAAGCAGTTGAAGAGACGTCACAGTAGCCAGCGAGGAATGCTGCTGGATGATTGGTCAAGAATTGTTAAAAATCTGAATGTGTCATCTTCTGTAAATCAGGCATCACGTTTGATTGATGGAGGTGAACAGTGTTGGCAGTCTTCTGGTTCCCAAGGAAAGGCAAGTTCAAAAAAATTGTGGTGTTTCTTCATTTCTGTATTCTCATTGTTTATCATTAGTGTTTGTGTAAATTATAAATATAATTGTAGATTTTTAATGTTTTTATAGTTATTTGTAATTGTAGTAATATTATGTTTGCATATAGCTGGAATAGGGTTTCTTATGAAGATTCTAGGTAACTAAATGCAATCAATATTTTCTAGCACTGGATACGTTTGGAGATTTTCCCTGATGTCCTAGTACACAGACTGAAAATGATTGTGGATCCAGCAGACAGCAGC
The DNA here is from genome assembly GCA_948474755.1 of Ctenosaura bakeri. Classification (NCBI taxonomy): domain Eukaryota; kingdom Metazoa; phylum Chordata; class Lepidosauria; order Squamata; family Iguanidae; genus Ctenosaura; species Ctenosaura bakeri. The sequence continues at coordinate 91,309 of CAOLHI010004711.1, forward strand.
TACATGCCCTCCTTGGTCGTGGTTTCAGGTATGGGATTCACAGTGTTGGGGTCCAGGAAGAACCTGATCTATTGCTGACCCAAGTATTTGTTCTGTGTACTCACATAATGCAATAATAATGAAAAACATCTGCCATATAAATTTGGATATGAACTTGTTTTACAGGTGGAAGTTCTTTAAACAATCTCATAGAGTTGAAGACCATCAATATTAATCCTACGGACACTACAGTTCCTCTTCTTGGTGATTGCACAGACGTAGGTATCTGCTGCTTCTAAGGAAGGCTTTTGAAGAAAGTTCTGTATTATACTAGTATAAGATAATTTATTAAAGAGAAATTAACAATATGAGTAGCTTTTGAGGACAATAAGAAATGTCATTATGGATGCCTGTTACAGTAGTATGTCTAGCTATAGCAAAATGTCAGAACGTTTGTCTCCTATTCCTCTCTTCTCTTCATCAACTGGGGAATGGCCAGGGTCAGGGGGGCTACAGCTGAGAAAAGATGGGTTTGGTGGTAGGTTTGGATAGAAGATTGCTACAGCTATATCTTCCAATTTAAATCACACCATTTATTTCTTTATGTTAGCAAAATAACTCTGTCTTAGCAATTGAACACAATAGTCATATCCCAGGCTCTTTGCCTGTTCCTTTTATTGTTGAGACTGAATGCATTAAGAATCAGTCTAAAAACATGACCATTTTTCTTTTTAGTATCACAGGTATATTGAGATTGCTATAAAGCAATGCAGGAGTTCTGGCATAGATTGCAAAATACATGGTCTCAGCATATTGGGGCGTATCCGGGCAGAGGATGAAGACTTAGCTGCAGTGCCTTTTCTTGCTTCTGATAATGAAGAAGAAGATGATGATAAAGCTAACACTGGGAGGTATGGGATATTAAAATAAGAAACCTTTTAAAAATATGGTTTAACTGTAATATGCTGTTGTATCCTATAAAAATCTACTGTTCTGTTAGGCTGTGAATTCAAAATTGAAAATGTTTCATACCAAGCAAAAGTTGAACACATTTCCATAAAAGTGTCTTATGGTCTAATTCCAGTAGGCTGTGCAGCTCACTGGAGCAATGAAGTTACAAGTGAAAGGTTAAACGTGTAGATAAAAAGTATGAGCTGGAAGACATGCATCAAGGAAAAATGGGATGGGAAAGAATTTTTTTTCCAGCTATCATGATTTGAGTATTTTTCCAAAAGCATGAGGTCTAGCATATTTTTCTTTAAAACAATAGATGCATAAGGTGGAAAATCAGTGTCAGGAATAAGATATTGCTCTTTAGAATGAACATATCCAATATGTATTCTTATATTCTCTGCATATTTCGCCTATTGTCTTTTATGGTTTATAAGAAATAAAAAGAAAATCTAGACCCTCTGAATCACTTAGGAAGTTCTCTTGGTGATCTTTGACACTCTCAAAAGGTGCTTAGATTGCGTTATAGTGAATTATGGTTTTTGCATTCATAGTACAGATTGAGTATCCCTCATCTGAAATGCTTGGGGCCAAGAAGTGTTTTATTTCAATTTTTTCATATTTTGGAATACCTGCGTTTGGATATATATTAAATACAATATTGTACGGGAGATCTTCGGAGAGCCAGTGAAGAAATGAGCAGTAGCATCACAGCCACCACTTTGTTCTGAGCGCTGTGCTTGGATCTGCCATTTTACAAACCCTTATGTCTCTCTGCAGCCTCACATCTCATTTATTTGCTGCTTGTATATGAGCTGTGAGGCTGGAGAAATACTGAGAATTTGAAATAATGAAAAGGAACTCCACGTGCACTGCCTTGAAAGTGGAAGCAGGCAGCTAATAGGAAAAAAAATGGGGGGGGGTTTCACTTTTCAAGATAAGGGATACTCAACCTGTATTAATTTGGTTCCAGCATGCCTGTGATTTGTGGAAGAAAAAGTTGAGGTGGACATGTTGAAAATGTGACTCAGTATAAGGTTTTGCGAGCTAATATGCCTCTTTTTCGTAGTCTTGTTAGAAAGAAGACTTCAGGCCTGGAATCAGTGGCTACAATAAGGACCAAAGTTTTTGTTTGGGGCCTGAATGATAAAGATCAGCTGGGCGGATTAAAAGGTTCAAAGGTAATTAATTTTTTAATGTAGAAAATGAATCAAAATGGGATGCTCTCTATCTTCAGTGTAGGAAGGGAAATAGTGGTGTGGGATTGCTAGTGAGAATGAGAAAAACAGTGAGCACAGCAATAGGTCTATCTTGTCCTTGTGAATTTGGACATTTGGATTGAACCACTGGGTCGTAGAAACATTTGCATCTCAACAACAGTAAAGTAGGGAGGATGCCATTTAGCAGCATGGTTCTTTGCAGGGGTCAGAACCACACAAGATAAAATTCTAAAAGCAATCTGAAATACAAGAACAAACATGAGTATGTGCTTACGTTATTTATAGCTCGTAAGAATGGAATTTACAATGCATCTTATTTGTGCAGCGCTTGGGCAATGGCTATCCTAAAAGGATGTCTTTTCTCTGTCCAGAACAACTTGCTGAATGGCTTATGTTGTCTGAACTGAGTTAGTTAAAAATGTCTAAAGATAATATATAATTTTCCTCAGCAACTGGCCAAATCCCCAAACCTTGTCTTATAGCAGAGAAGTAAACTTTCTTTTACTTAGAGATGGATATAAATAGAGCTGTTAATGAGACACTCAATGGGATTTGCACAAATGTAGTCTTACCATGCAGCAGTTGGTTCATTGAGTCAGCTCTAGTTGGGACTATCAATTGGATTTAGGCCCATTTCATTTTTCATCTTTGTGCCACATGACTGAGTGGTTTGGAAATCCTATTAAGTTTCAAAATAAGTTTGCTCCATGCCATTGGGGGATGCTGAAAGAGAATTATGAACTATGTCTCCTCTTGGACATGCCTACCCCACTTGAAATACAGAACTAGATGGATTATTAACTCCTGACCAATATAGTTTTTGATTAGAAAACCAGATGGTGAGTTTGTGGTTGAGCAGTTAGTTACTCTCTTTTGAGACTATATTGTTCATATTGTTTTCATCATTTTCACTTCTCAGCTGAGGAATGAATCATTTAAAAAGTGTCATAATATAAGTAATAGTATCAGGTATATGAAAGAGGGCTAAATCACAAAGGGGAAATTACTTTGAATTCTTACTGAGAGTGGTACATTAAATGGAAAGCAAACTGTTTGTTGAAACAAACCAAAGTATTGAAGTCAATTGAGATTCTTTTAAAACATTAGAAGTTCTCAATATTTACTAAAAATATTTACTTCTTAAGAAGCCAGCTTGTGACTAAAAAACATGGAGCAATTTTATTTTTTCTTTCTCTTAAGATATTAATTTGTTCTAGCCATTAAGGTAATTGATTTCTCCAAAGTATACTTTTTGATCTTATAACTGTTTCTGTATTACTTACAATTTACAGATAAAAGTCCCTTCATTTTCTGAGACTCTCTCTGCATTGAATGTGGTACAGGTAGCTGGTGGGTCTAAAAGTCTTTTTGCAGGTAAGGAAACTCTTCATGGTTCAGATTTTAATTTACCAGTGTGTGAAGCACTGCATATATTTTAAAAAGCAAAGTTTCTTTTGCTTGTCCTTATTTCTCAGAAACTGAAACCTATGTATCTTCTGCCTTTTAGTGACTGTGGAAGGTAAAGTCTATGCTTGTGGAGAGGCCACTAATGGGAGACTTGGATTAGGTCTTTCAAGTGGAACTGTGCCTATTCCCCGGCAGATTACGGCTCTCAGTAATTACGTAGTCAAGAAAGTTGCCGTTCACTCAGGTATCAGTTTTGTACTTGTCTCTCCTTGGGAGTAAATAAATGTAACATGCCAGATTTTTAAAAAAAATCTTATCATTTTTAATCAACTGTATGTTAATCTTTTTAACATTTGTCAATTATGTGTTTTTGTTTTAGGCTTGTGTTTTCTCTGCACAATATTCTGAACAGAGAAATATGTATGTGAGGGTGGAATGCCCCATCTGTTCTAGAATAGATATGAACAGTGTTAACTGCGGCTTTACTTTTGAATGTTGGCTTCTGTACTGATTGAGAGTATCATACAAAATGAAAATAAGATATTCTGGTATTCTAGGCTGGTTTGGATGTACCATTTTTAATAATTAATACACACACACGCACATGCACACATTTCTTGTTTTAGATTGGGTTTAACTGAGACTTTGAAACAAGTGGCAAGATTCTTTTCTAGTCTGAAGAAAAATAAAGGTGCAGTGTGTTTTTCAGTGAGATTCAAGTTGACTTTGTGGGTTTAAGCCAGGTCTAAATATTAAAGATAACTTAGTAGATTAACTTGCCATTGATAAGAGTGAGGGAATGTGCAGATAATATAGCTATTCACTGAACTTTCTCACTACTGCTCAGAACTTTTTTTTTTTTACTTTTGTGTAAAATTTGCCCTTCTCATATTACTGTTCCTTCCAGGCGGCCGTCATGCGATGGCTTTAACTGTTGATGGGAAGGTATTCTCTTGGGGTGAAGGAGATGATGGAAAGCTTGGACACTTCAGTAGAATGTAAGGATTTTATTTTTGTTGCTCTGCTGGGCTTGCTGAATTTTTCCCATACCCTTTCCATTTAGCTAGCAATATTTATTATCCCTTCAGAAAGAAAGAAATAGATGGTTTGCTTGTGACTGAATTAATAGTAGGTGTTGTTACTGTACTTTGGGTACTTTAGAGACAATTTTTTATGGTAATGCATAGCAAATCTGGCTTCTGATTTTTCTGCTTTGGGCATTTCAACGCTTTTTAAATAATCCTCTGATCTGAAAAAAAAAAGCAACACCTGTGCAATAGATAGCTTACATTATTCTTAGTATAAAATACCTTCAAATAAACTGATTAAATAGAACTGCTTCATAGAGGTTTTGTGTTTTGTTCCATTTACAGGAACTGTGATAAACCAAGGCTCATAGAAGCACTGAAAACAAAACGTATTCGTGACATTGCCTGTGGCAGTTCTCACAGTGCTGCCATCACCTCTAGTGGTGAATTATATACGTGGGGCCTTGGAGAATATGGTCGACTTGGGCATGGAGACAATACTACACAACTTAAACCAAAGATGGTAAAAGTCATTTGATATTTTCTTAGTGAATATCACATTAGGGCATGCACTTGCTGAAGTATGACAAAACAGCTGAAGTGCCCTCATTCAGTAAACAGTCATCCCTCCATGTTTGCTGGGGTTAGGGGCACAGGACCCCCATCAAAGTGGAAAAACCATGAATAACTCTAGGCCCTCCCAAATCATCTTTAACACACAAAAAAGTATGATCACCATATTCAACCCAGCCCTTTGAGGCATCAGGGCTCCTTCACAAGGCAGAAGTGGGGGGCTGGTGAGGCTGACTGCCATTTCCACTGCTGCCCCATACCATTTTTAATAGGGACTCACAAGCCTCATTTGCAGTTCTCAGTCTCACGAGGCTTGCAGTCCCTATTAAAAATAGCATAGTTAGGCAATAGAGGTGACAGCAAATAATCCATGAATAATCAAATCCACAGAAGTGAAACCCTCAGATATGGAGGGCTGACTATATAGTGGTGTGTGTGTGTGTGAGAGAGAGAGAGTGAGTGAGTGTGAAGGAGAGAAAGAATGAGAGTGGCATCTTATCGTACTCATACAATGAAATGTCAGGCTCTGTGTGTAAGCTGGAACTGTCTAAGGAAGTGTGTAAACAGTAATCTCCTAAACTTATTGCCCAGATTGATTGAAATGTTGGTTGGTCTTCTGTTTTGCACTTTTTTCCTTGGGTCTATCTTTCACAAACCAAAAAGGTCCCATTTAACTATGCTTTCCTTCTTCTTCGTGGTCTCTGTGCCTCATACACTGGGAGTTTTTGCACATGTGCGGTAGCATTCGGAAGATTTTAGAGCTAAGCAGCTTGGCGGGAACCCCTCCCCCATGCCCGTACTGAGCATGCTCAGCCTGCCAAGCCAACATTCTCTCCTCAGTTCTTTTCGTTCGCCTTAGCGAACGGAAGGTTCTTGGCTTTGCAGCTACTTCTTGGCCTGTGGATTGTGAATTCAGATTCTGTTTTTTGGCTTGTGGACTTTGGATTTGATTTTTGGATTAGGCTTGTGGATTTTGGATTTGGACTTGGTGTTCTTGGATTATTCGAACCCCTCTTTTCTTTGATCTTTGATCTTCTCCTGTGAGTTCTTCTCCCTTTTCGGCTTCTTTCTATGTCTGCTCTCTTTAAGAGTTGCCTTTCGTGTGGTCGAAAGGTCGCTCTTTCTGATGGGCATGTGGAGTGTCTTTTCTGTCTTGGGGAGACCCACAACGTGAGGGTCTGCTCTATCTGCCGAGAGTTTATGGCCCAAACGTTACGGAATAGGTCATCGAGACTTAAGTCCCAGTGCTGGGAAGAGTCTCTGAGGGTGAAAGAACAAGCGGCTGAAGAAACGACCATGTCTTCACGCCCCTCCTCAACTTTGCGTCCTACGACCACACACCCTTGTCGGTGTCAGCGGCTGCCATGGCGCCGGTACCGGGCTTGGTACCATCCTCATGGCCTCTGATATCGGCGCTGCCTCGCATCCTGAAGCACCCGTCGGGTGCTTCTGCATCGAAAGAGGCTCCTGTGGGCTCGCAGGCAGTACCATCTTTGAAGCCTCTCATTGCCGCGCAATGTAAGCGGCCTCCATCTCATGAAACATTGAAAGAGAAGGAGAAGAAAAAGAAGAAGGAGAAGCGGAGTTTGCCTTCTGCAAGGAGGACCTGCCCTCTGACACCTCCTCCTACTCAACACCAGGAGGATGTCATTGAGGAGATGGACCCGTCTGAGATATCCGAGGTGTATGAGGAGGACACGACCGCTGGCTCTTCGGCGCCTTTGGGCCTGCCTGTTCTTTCTGCTGCGGTTGTTCCGCTCGGTCACCCGGAGGAGATGGACTGCCCGGAGCCTGTATTGGTCACACCTCGGGCCCTGTCTTGTCTTCAGGCTGCCTCACGTGACCGTACTAGGAGGAGTGAGACCCACTCCCCCAACCGGGTGGAAAGGCATCGCTCTCCGCGGTGGCAGGAGGGCTATCTGGAACGGGCCTTGTCTCGACCTCCGTTAGACTCGCCCTTCTCATTAGCCTCCGACATAGTTAGGTACGGCTGCGAGCATCTCTGGTGGGAGCATCTGGGATTGTACCGGTCCTATTCCCCAGCTTACAGGGATAGGTACCACTCGGATGTGAGGCACTGGCCTCCGTATCGTCAGTCGCAATCACCATCTCGCAGCAGATACCACCCTCGTTACCGGCGTTCGTCCTTGTGTTCTCGTCCGAGGTCGCCGTATTATGAGAGGTCCTGTGACTGTTTGCCGCACTACCGGCCTGTGCTGCCATGTCACACCCAGTCTCAGAGGCCCTTCCAATGCAGACCTCAGCTCCAACCTCCACCCAGGCCATCCAACATCCAGTGCCTGTGGTGCTGCCAATCGTGACTGCCACAGCGTCCCAGCCGCCAGCCGCTCAGCCGGTACCGTCATCGGTATCAACGATGGTAACCATGCCTACGGTCACCGTATCAGTGCCGGCCTGACAGCCTTCGGCAGAGAGGTCGCCGTCTCAGTCCTCCCGGACCTACGAGACAGATTCTGAATTGGAGGACTCAATGCCAGGCTCCCATGAGTCTCTGCCCTTGGCCTTCGGGGACCCCACACCGGACTCGGCACCGGAGGATGTGAAGCAGTTCTCGGACATCCTCCTTCAAATGATGAATGCGCTCGGCCTGGACGTTTCGGACCCAGCTCCATCTGTGCAACACCCGGTGTTCCACTGTGTGGACACCTGCCCTCCATCTGCGGCACTGTTGCCTTTCTTGCCAGCGCTACAGGAAGTCCTGAAACATCCCTGGACCCAACCGGCATCGGCACAACCGATACGGCATCGCCTGGAACATCTATACAGGACACAAAGGATGTCCAGTTCTTGTTCAATCATCCAGTGCCCAACTCCATCATGGTCGAGTCCTCCCAGACCAAGGGTGGCAAGAGGGCACACACCACCCTGCCGGACCAAGAGGGCCATCGTTTGAATACCTTCAGCAGGCACTTCTATTCTGCCTCGTCGCTCATCACCAGGGTATCCAATACACAAGCCTGCCTCGCTGCATACCAGCGGAACCTCCTCGACAGGGTCTATCCTCTGCTGGCACACCTTCCTGAGGATCATCGGACAAGTGCTATCCAATTCTTCAGTGAATTGGTAGCACTCGCCAACCAGCAGATCCTGTCTTCGAGGCACTCAGTTGAGGTGGCGGCCCGAGTGATGGTGGGTTCTGTCGTTCTTAGGTGCTTCACCTGGCTGAGATCTGCAGGCCTCCAGGAGGACAGTCAGAAGAGAATTGAGGACCTGCCCTTCAGCGGTGAAGGCCTACTCCACACTACGACCGACGAGGTGATGAACCGTCTAGTGAAGGCGCGCCTGATTGCTAAGCAGATGGAGATCCATCAACCGCCTCAGTCTCGACGCAGCTTCGGTTCCCGCTTCTCCTGGCGCCGTTCTTTCTCCTCGATGTACCAGCCCTGTTCGCTGCGCTTGGCTCCGTCTCGGCCTTTGATGTCATCCTCTGCATGAAGACCTCTTCAAAGACGCCAATCATCTTCGAAGAAGTCTTCGTCTGGGACGAAGTCCCGGTTTTGATCGTCCTTTCAGGTCACCACCACAGCCACTCTTCAGCTTGCCCACCACCTTTGTAGATCAACCGAGTTTGGCCCGACATCTCACCGAATGGCGGCACATCACGACAGACTCTTGGGTTCTCTCCATTGTCTGTCTTGGTTACACCATAGAGTTTCAAGATATACCACCATGAGGTGTCTACTATTCCACCCCGGCCAGCTTGGCTCTGCTAGAGAAGATCCAGTCCCTACTGCACAAAGGGGCCATAGAACAACTTCCGTCCTCGTCTTCTTCTCCTGATACTTCACGGTACCAAAATCGGACAGTACCCTTCGACCAATCCTGGACCTCAGAGGGGTGAACTCCTACATCCTCCCCAACAGGTTCAAGATGGTCACTCTTTCTTCCATCCTGCCCTTCCTGCGACAGTGGGACTGGTTCGCCTCTATCGACCTACGAGACGCCTACTTTCATATCGCAATTCGGCCACAGCACAGGAGGTACCTGCGGTTCGCGGTCAATGGTACCTGCTACCAATACAAAGTGCTGCCGTTCGGACTCTCTACCACTCCCAGGGTCTTTACCAAATGCATGGCCCCTGTGGTATTGTACCTCCACACGAAGGGCGTTATGATAAATCCCTACCTCGACGACTGGCTGTTGGTGGTGTCCTGCAAGCAGAAGCTGTACGAGGACATTCACCTCACACTCTCCCTTCTATCATGCCTTAGCCTCAGGGTGAGCCCGAGGAAGTCGCACCTTGACCAACAAGGGTCCTGGACTTCATCTGAGCAACCCTGGACTTGTTCTCTGCCAAAGCCTATCTTCCGACAGAGCGGGCTCGCACTCTTTGCCGGGCTGCCTCCGCTGTCCTCAACACCCCTGTGGTTTCGGCAAGAAGGATCCAACAGCTCCTCGGCTACATGGCGGCGACTATGTCGGTCACCTATCTCTCTCGGCTTCACGCCAGGCCGCTTCAGCACTGGTTCATCAGGGCCTTCGATCCCCTCCGGGACAACCAGTGCCACTTGCTGCAGATCCCTCGACAGGTGCGCCGCTCCCTTCTCTGGTGGCTCTCCTACCGGCACCTGCTCTCCGGAATGCTGTTCCAAGAACCAAACCCTCGGGTCACAGTAACGACGGACGCCTCCCTCTACGGATGGGGAGCGCATTGCGGTGATCTCGGGGTGCAAGGACGCTGGATCGCTCAGGAAACCCACGTGCACATCAATGCACTGGAACTCCTCACCATCCTGAAGTCTCTGAGGGCCTTCCGCAATCTGGTCGCCGGCCGCACGGTACAGATCTTGTCGGACAACACAACGGCCGTCTGTTATGTGAACAGGCAAGGAGGGACCCAATTGACCACCCTCCTCACCATAGCACTTCGACTCTGGGACTGGTGAGTACCGCTCCAAATTCACCCGGTTGTGGTGCATCTGGCAGGCTGGAAGAACACCATGGCAGACGCCCTTAGCAGAGACACCTCCTGCTAACATGAATGGTCCCTCTCCGATACTTCGTTCTGGGCGATACTAGCCCGAAGGGGGGATCCATCCATCGATCTCTTCGCCAGCAACATAAACAGGAAGTGTCCCCGATACTGCTCGAGAGCCAGCCTGGGTTGGGACTCTCTCGGCAGCGCCTTCCAGTTCCAGTGGAGGGACGGTCTCCTTTACGCGTTCCTGCCGTTTCCTCTCCTGGGCCGAGTGGTCACCAAGATCCTTGCAGATCATGCCAATGTCATCCTAGTAGCCCCATACTGGCCAACGCAGCACTGGTTCGGGCCGCTCGTCGAGGCTGCTCATGGCCGACTCCTCAAGCTTCCGATGGTACTGGATCTCCTGTCGCATTCGGATGGTCTCGTACTCCACCCAAACCTGCCACCCCGGCTCTCCACGTGTAGAGGATAACCCCTTAGATGCTCCAGCCATATGGGATGTCCTCACCGCAGCCAGGAAGGAGTCAACGTGTTGCTCTTACCACTCCAAGTAGAAAAGATTCACCGCCTTTGCAGAAGTGTGCTGTGAACCAGTGTTGCCTGTCGCTCTGTCTACCACCCTTCATTTCCTGCTTCACCTTCGGGAACAAGGACTGGCCTTTCCGTCTCTGAAGGTCTACCTTGCTGCTATCATTGCTTACCAACCACGAGGGTCCTCCTCGGCAGCTCTCTTCAGGGACGCTACCCTCAAACAGTTCACGAAGGGCCTGCAACACCTTTATCCACCGGTGTCACCACCGCTACTGCCTTGGTCGCTGTCCTTGGTACTATCCCAGCTGACTCAACTGCCTTTCGAGCCCATGGCTACTGCTGATGACAGCTCCTGACCGTGAAGACTGCCTTCCTTGTGACTGTCACCTAGGCCAGGTGAGCGAGCGAGTTGACAGTATTACGGTCGGATGAGCCCTTCTTGGTCTTCCACCGTGACAAAACAGTCCTTCAACTGGACATCTCGTTCTTGCCCAAGGTGGTTTCCCACTTCCACCTCAACCAAGACATCATTCTACCTAGCTTTTATCCAGACCCGACTATGCCTTGATAGTCGTCGGGCTTTGGCCTTCTACACCCATCGGACTTCATCTTTTTGTCAGACTCCCCACCTGTTTGTCTGCTACGGTGGTTGTCGAAAGGGCCACAAGGTGTTCACCCAGAGGTTCTCCAAATGGGTGGCCCAGACCATTTTGCTGGTGTATGAACTGGCCAAGCAGCCTCCTCCAGCTCTGATCCATGCTCACTCCACCAGAACTGTAGCCGCTTCAGCAGCTCTCCTTCGAGGAGTGGACCTGCAAGAACTGTGTTGTGTGGCGACTTGGTCCCAATCCTTGACCTTTGTGTGCCACTACAGATTGGACTGCTGTTCCTGGAGAGATGCCCTTTTTGTATGTGCGGTGTTGTCTCCCGTTCTCTAGGACCTGACCCACTGTCCAGTGGTAAGCTACAAAATCTCCCAGTGTGTGAGGCACAGAGACCACAAAGAAGAAGAACAGGTTGCTTACCTGTAACTGTGATTCTTCGAGTGATCATATGTGCCCTCACACACACCCGCCTAGCCATCCCCTCTTTCAGGTCCTGCACTGGTGGACTCTAGAACTGAGGAGAAACCATTGGCTTGGCGGGCTGGGCATGCTCAGTACGGGCATGGGAGAGGGGTTCCCGCCAAGCTGCTTAGCTCTAGAATCTTCCAAATGCTACCGCGCATGCGCGAAAACTCCCAGTGTGTGAGGGCACAGATGACCACTTGAAGAACCACAGTTACAGGTAAGCAACCTGTTCTTTTCCTTTTAGCTTGCCAGTCCTGTCACCTGGAATAAGAGCATGTGCATCTTTTATGAGACTTGGTTTTATTTTTACTTGACTTACAGGAAAGGCTTCACTGTAACAAATTCAGTTACTATCCAAAAGTGGTTACAGCTTAAGTGTGTCTCTAAAATGGACA